>SNQJ01S0016091.1:48464-75775 GCA_010110895.2 Picea sitchensis
CCCATCTAGGTACACTCAATTTCCAAATTTACTTGGCAGGGACTAAGCTGCCATGCAACCCATCTTATATAACACATATCAATATTTTTTCATTCTTTGTAATATGAAAACATTTAAGAATTGATTCATCACATATTTATTATATATTTATTATAAAGTTTAGCAATGCAATTTTTTTATGTTATTAAATTAGTATAGTTTCCTGCTATATTATATCAAATAAAATAGTGTTTTTATAAAGCTTAGCAATGTGATTTTGTTATGCTATTAAATTAGTATAGTTTAGTTTCATGTTATATTATATCAAATAAAATAGTGTTTTTGAATTTGAGTTACTATGAATAGTAATGTTAGTATTATATGACACATAACAATGTTTCTGTGTATGGGATTAAATTTTAACATATTTATTTTAAAGTAGTTTATTTTTTTATTGTATTATTTAAAATATATAGTTTAAATGTTTTATTTTATATATATTTTTATAGAATTTTTACCTTGATGAGTTTTGTGTGAAATTTAGCTGGAAAGTTAGAAAATTGCATATTTTAGTGGTCGAGATTACACATTTCGTGTGTTTTAGAGTTTTTGAAGACATTGAATCGATTTATGCATTCAAAAACATGATTTGAGAAAAGTAAAATTGTGATTTTGTTAACAATTGTATTGTTAGATTCATGTGATACTTGTCGAAAAATCAGAAGTGTAAAATGTTTAGACTACACCTTTTAAATAAGTGCAATTGTATTCCCCTCCAAAAAAATAATAACATTATTATTACATCGAAAAAATATTAATTGATTCATTCTTGATTTATTAGATTTATTTATTGTATTCAATAGAAGAGATGGTATTAACCCCGAGGTGTAGGAAAATCAGTGACAGAGTGTGTTGTTAAGAAACTTCGTGATGTTAAAGTCATCGGTTCGAAACCTTTGGGGACAAAATATCCAGCCATGTCAGGGGTTGGTGTGGCTCAGGTCAAGTGCGATCCCCGAGTGATTTTGATGGCTTAGATGCCCCCGAGTCACAGTTTCTCAAGCCACAAGCTAGTCTCGCAGGTCATGGACAAACTAGGAAACAAAAAAACAAAAATAGAAGAGATGGTATTATTGTTGGCATTGTTGATTATGTGTTTTCATTGATGGCAACATGAGTCCAACATGTACAGTAATCAAAAGAAAAGAAAGATCACCTTGTGGTATAAAAAATTCGTGATCACTGTTGATCACGATATGATCAACATTGATCCTATGAATCTAAATCTCAGGAGAGGTAGCATACAGAGAATCCATGTACAGAAGGAGTAAAGAACGCACAAAAAATTATTAAAAGCTTAGAAGAAATATCGATGAAACAAATCAGAAGAAAGAAATGTTAATCGAATCTCAGAAGGGAAAGTGCATTGCAGAAACACGATAGGTATCGAATTCCCAACAGATCAAAAATCTTGGTTCAGTTGGAATCCAAGTATAAACCCAAAAGCTCAGAAGAGCTGAAACACATGAGGGTCAAAAGAGGTGACACACATGAGCCATCCATTATCATTTTGGGATAGTCTAGGACCGTCAAATTGAGGGGAAGACATAGGTTGGAAAGAATTAGATTTCAACCGACATATCTGAAGCAGGAGCTTCGAGAGGTTTTCCAGCAATTAATATCAAGGAAGGACAAGAGTCGTCTGATCTAAGAAACATTTCAGGAATTATATTGATCTTTCGATCAAAATAAAATGGAAGGATGGGATAAACAAGGCCAAAGGCCTGAGATCCCAAATATTCGAATTCTCGAAAACTGTTAGATCGTGTTAAGATTTTCACGTCAAAGAAGGATCGTTAGATGAAGTCAAGTTACTCGAGGTTTACTCAGGGAATCTCACTCCAGGAGAATTGGGAAGTGGGAAAAGTGAATAACTTGAAGTCTTGAAGTCCGAAATAAATCTAGACCATTAATATAGAATTTATCACAGTTGTTGGATCAAGGATTCAAATGAACCTACGATCGTTAGATCCAGGAGGAGGACATGTGTCACATCGCGCAATCCATGTTAGTAAATACCATGTCAGCAAGGACACGTGGTGCAATCAAATGGTGACAAGTGTCAAGGTCCAATTGGAATTTTAGGTACATGTAAGTCACAAATTTAAGTGACACATGGAAGCCTCTCGTCCAGTGCCAAGTCAGCAGTGACATCAACAAGTTACATCACTCTGAGAGATTTTCCTTCAGGGGAATCCAACATCTACCATAAACAACTACCCGAAGTGCCAAAGACTGAACTCAATGCTAACCATTGATTTAAGATACTTTGGATTATCACATGACCATTAGATCAAAACGTAGTGGAAAGATGACGTAAGCACTCCCATGTTGACCACTTCGGCACTGACTAACTATGGTGGAAATTGGAACAACAATTCCTTAGACCTCCGAAGTCCCGAAGTCTTGAAGTAAATAGTGGCCATCCATCTCAACCATTGATTAATTCATAGTCATTGGATAAAGTAGTGGAAGGATAGAGTAAGCGTAAATCATGAAGTAATTCTCATCGTTGATCTAATTCAAGAGCATTCTCGACCATTGATTAAGTATAGTGGAAGGATAGAGTAAAGCATAAATCATGAAGTTACTCTAACCGTTGATCCACTTCGGGAGTTTTCTCAACCATTGATCAAACATAGTGGAAGGATAACATAAGAGGAGGTGTTAAACTGACAGCAAGTGGTCACCACCACATTATGACTTATTCGGTAAGTTATCACTCCAGAGGAATTAAACTACTTCAGCTTTCTAATAACCCGTAGCCCTGAAGTATCGAAGCTCCAAAATAAGATCTAGACCATTGAAGCTTATGGACACACATCAACTTAATATTAACACTTCGGTGAAATTTAGTCCAGGAGAATTGAAAGTTTATAAAAAGAAAAAACCCCCGAAGCCACAAAGTATTGGAGGAAACAACAACTGTCCATCTCATGATTGAATCCCAACCATTAGATAAGGATAAGAAAATTGTGAGAAATGAGTCTTTTAAAAAGAATGATCATACCATTGATCCAAAATCATGATCAATGTTGAGGATTAAAACCGTGAATTGAAGTTGCTCAAAATATAACACTCCAGAAGCTATCACTTCGGAGATAACAAAACTATTAAGTGCAGAGAAGTCTTGGATGAGACAAAAGAAATAGTCATCAATCTAAAGACTCAACTTGAACATGCTAAGAAAGTAGAAGAAGCCTCAAAGATTCAGTTAACTAAAAAGGAAGAGACATGTCACATGATGAAATTGGAAATAGTCAATCTCAAAAAGATGGATGAAAAGAAAAATAAATCTATCAAATTCCAGAATAGCTCAGCTATCCTAGATAAGTTTTGGAACAATCAACGATCGATTGATGAAAAAACTAGTCTTGGATACAATAAAAAGGAAGACAATGAAAAATGGAGCACCATTTGAAAACATGAGAAAGGATCATCCTTCTCAAAAGGAAAAGGTGCAATTACAAAAAAATTACAAGTCATGAACTTTGTTAATGAAGGAAGATATAGAAGTAAAAAGGAAGAAGAAAATCAAAAGACAGACCTCTCAAGACAAAATAAATTCAAGAATGGAAACACCTTCAATGGATTTTTTTTTCTTGTGATAACTTTGGCCATAAAGCAATGGACTGAAAGAAACTAGAGAAAGGATATGCAGGAAAATCCAAAAACTCAATTGGATGTTGGAGATGAAATTTTGTTGGGAAAACTACAAACTTTTGTCAGACAATGAGATGTTACAATTGTGATAGGTTTGGGCACAAATCCCAAAGCTACAACAGTTCAAAAAGTCAATCCTTAAATAAGTCATTCAAGTTAGGGATAAAACCTAATAAAATTTGGAAGAAGAAAGGAGATGACAAATATCAAAAAACACAATTAGAAAGAAAAGGTCCAAAAAGCAGAATATCTCATAGAAAGACATGGAGAACAAAATATGAAGGAGAAAGCAAGAAAGATGATCTTGCACCTTAAATGAAGAAATTAATAACAAGAAAATGATGTGTGAAGGTCCTAATAACGAATGTGAAATTCAATATGAAATAGATCAAGCTCAATAAAGGGAAGTCCCTATAAGAGAATATGACACAATCATGATGATGTCATAATCATTTAGCCAAAGAAATAAAAATCATTCATAGGGGGAGTTGTAGAATACAAGAAGGAGAAATAAGACAAAGGAGAGCATCGCCTTAGGGGGAGTGTAACCTTATAGGAAACAAGAAAATATCATTTTTTTCATTTTTGTAAAAAGGGGAGAAGAGAAAAAGTAGCAGAGAAGTTCAAGGGGTATCAATCAACGAAGATCAATTAATATTATCAAAGATCAATTGATAAAAAAATTGGTATGAAATCAATTGGTATCAATCTTCAATTGATATTCCTATGAAATATCAAATAAGAATAAGAAGAAGATCAAGAAGATCAATAATATTCATACCCTTCTCCTATTAGACAAAGGAAATACATTAAAAACTCAGGGGTATCACTACAGGATCACTACAAATGGGTATCACTACAAGTTGGTATAAAGAAGACTACTTATTTGAACACAAATATCCCTATGTACTAAGATAAGCAGTTAGTAAATTCACAGGGGGAGAAAAATTTTCAGAGCCTCACTCTTTGTCATTGATGTCAAAGAGGGAGAGAAGTAGTAAAAGAAAGTTAAGCAGAAAATAAATTTGCTATCATATAGAAAATAATATCAGTGATAGAGCGAGCAAAGGTATGAACTCATTTTTGTTTTACAGATATGTTTCCCTCAATGAAAAAGGAGGAGATTGTTGGAATTATTGATTATATGTTGTCATTGATTGCAACATGAGTCCAACATGTACAGTAATAAGAAGAAAACAAAGATCACCTTGTGGCAGAAGAAATTCATGATCATTGTTGATCACGATAGGATCAACATTGATCCTATGACTCTAAATCTCGGAAGAGGTAGCAAACAGAGAATCCATGTACAAAAGGAGTAAATAATGCACAAATAATTATTAAAATATCAAGAGAAATAGCAATGAAACAGATAAGAATCAAGAAACGTTAATCGAAGATCAGAAGGGAAAGCGCATTGCATAAATGCAATAGGGATCAAATTCCCAACATATCAACGATATTGGTTCAGCTAGAATCCAAGTATAAACCCAAAATATCAAAAGAGATAATGCACATGAGCTGTCCATTATCATTTTGGGACAGTCCAGGACCATTAGATTAACGGGAAGTCAGAGGCTGGGAAGAATTAGATCTCAACCGAAAGATCTGAAGCAGGATCTTCGTTAGGTTTTCCAGCTGTTAATATCAAGGAAGGACATGAGTTGTCCGATCTAAGAAACATTTCAGAAATTATATTGACCATCCGATCAAAACAAAATGGAAGACTAGGAAAAGCAAGGCCAAAGGCCTAAGATCTCGAATAGTCGAATTCCCTACAACCATTGGATCATGTTAAAATTTTCGCATCAAAGAAGGATTGTTATATGAAGTCAAGTTACTCGAGGTTTATTCAGGGAATCTTACTTAGGGAGAATTGGGAAGTCGTAAAAGTGAATAACCCGAACTCCCGAAGGCCAAAATGAATCTAGACCATTGATATAGAATTGATCACAATCATTGGATCAAGGGTTCATATGAACCTATGACCATTATATCTAGGAGGAGGACATGTGACACATCAAGAAATCCATGTCATTAAAGACCACGTCAGCAAGGACACGTGGCACAATCAAATGTGACAAGTGTCAAGGTTCAGCTGGAATTTTAGGTACACGTAAGTCACAAATATAAGTGACACGTGGTAGCCACTCAGATAGTGCCAAGTCAATAGTGATGTCAACAATTTACATCACTCCAAGATTTTTTCCTTCGGGGGAAACCAACATCTACCATCAACAACTACTCGAAATTTCCAAGGATGAATTCAATGCTCATTGTTGATCTAAGATCCTCCAAATTCTCACATGATCTTTAGATCAAAACGTAGTGGGAATATGATGTAAGCACTCCCATGTTGACCACTTCAGCGCTGACCAACTCCGGTGGAAATTGGAACAACAATTACCTGTACCTTCGAAGTTATGAAGTCCCGAAGTAAATAGTGGCCCTCCATATAAACCTTTGATTAAGTCATAGTCATTGGATTAAGTAGTGGAAGGATAGATTAAGCTTAAATCACGAAGTAATGCTAATCGTTGATGTAATTTGGGAGAATTATTGATCATTGATAAAGTATAGTGGAAGGCTAGAGAAAAGCATAAATCATGAAGTAACACTAATCATTGATCCACTTCAGGAGCATTCTCAATCATTGATCAAGCATAGTGGAAGGATAACATAAGCGGAGGTGTTAAAGTGACAAAAGGTGGTCACCACTGCTTCATGAATTATTCGGTAGGCTATCACTATGGAGGAATTGAACTACTTCATATTTCTAGTAAACTGGAGTCTCAGAGTACCGAAGCTCTGAAATAAGATATGGATCGTTGAACCTTATGGACACACGTCAACTCAAGATTAACACTTCGGTGAAATTTAGTCTGGTAGAATTGGAATTTTATAAAAATAACAAACCCCCGAAGCCGTGAAGTAAAAGAGGAAATGAAAACCATCCATCTCATGATTGAATCCCAACCATTAGATAAGGATAAGAAAATTGTGAGAAATGAGTCTGTTATCACTCCAGGAAACTCTCCTAGGTTGTATCTCAAAGATGCCTGGTAACTTAACCTTTTTGTAACTATTTTCTCTTATAATGGGTGTGGGTTTGGATCAAGATGAATATCTAACTCACTAGATTGTTTCACAAGACTGTCTAAGGATATTCAAACAATGCAAGGCCTTCAAGAGCTATTATCAGATAGGTGAATCAAATGGATAAAGAGACTAATCAATTAACCAGAACATATGTCTATAAAACAATAGATATGATGGGCTAACAAATCAACAATAAATACTTATGATCCTTTTCTTACTAATCAGATAGTGATATGAAAGTCACCAATGGACTATGCAAACATAGATAAAGAACATAATTCAACTCATAAGCATATAACAAAAAGAGAAAAGAAGATCTGACAATAACAGTGAAAGAAGCTTGCAGGCTGAACATATTATAGAAAGAATCTCTATCACAATAGCAGTTTAGTTTAGAACTCAAAATCGAAACCTTTGTTCATCAAATGTTCTTGGATTTATAGCCTTTAAAAATAATTTCAATATCCTCAAAATATGGATCTGATAACCTCTTCTCCTATCTCAAATTCGAATTTGTGAGGTGGCTGGAAAAGACAAAAATTTTCTGGAAATATGCTGCTCAAAGATTTACCCATATCTCTCAAAACAAAACCGCTGTGTAAAAACTGGAAGAGGCTTTTGTATATTGGTTTGTTGTGAGAAAATACCTCTCTCAATTATTTGAGATTCATTTTCAGTAGCCTGGGATCTGCATTTCAAAAACATGTATCAAACAGGGAAATTCTAAGATCTGAAAATTAGGGCTCAGAGATGAATTCGAATCTCCCAATCTATGACACCTGTAGGAAAAATGAGAGAGGTTATTGTTCTTTGATGTGTTAGAAACAAAATTTCATCCTGTTTCTCAAAAATATTCTTCAGTCACTCAGAATCATCATTTGAAAATGATGACTCAGCGCAGTAAAAACATAGAATTTATGCACTTTCGGTGGCTTAGAAGCCCTTTTGGAAAGGCACTTAGCTATAGAAACCTGAGTTTTGACTTTTTTGAAGGGAAAACAAAATAAAATGTTTTTCAAACTTTATTACAAACCTAAGGCTCTAAAAAATGAACCTTACAAAATTTAGAAATGTATTTTTCAATGATTTCCTATCACCTAAAATAAACAAATTTGACTGTGTTATTTGAGGAGATAACATCTGGCTCCTTCTGGGGATGAAATCCTCCCTGCAAGGCTTCAAGAACCTCATCTCCAATGCCTTTCCTGTTGGGCTATGGAGTCATTTTTCTTATGCATCTGATCTTCTGCAAACCTGTAACTTGCCTGCAGCCTTTACCATTGGGTTATGGAGCCATTTGGCCTTTAGAAATGATCCCCTGCAAACCTGTAGCCTTTATTTGGATAGTCTTCATGTCTTCGACAACCGCAACAGATCTCCCTAGACTATGGGATAAGTCAAGAATGCCACTTTGGCAAACAAGTCATTCTTCTGTCATTAATATGCAACAAACTTTATCTCTTTTACCTTGTTGGCACCTCCAAAACTGGGACAACACATTGAAACAGATCCTCTTAATAATAACCTTAACTTGTAAATCATCCTCGTACCCTTTAGGATGATAAAACTTGGATCTGTGAAATAAGAGTTCCATTCTTCCCTTCTCTGTGCTTTCGGTGACTAGAGAGCTAAAATATGAACCTGTAAGCCACCAAAAGCTCTGCTTTTGGTGGCTAATGAACAGTTAAAATGTTCACCTAAGCCACCGAAAAGCCCGTTTCAAAAAAAATTCATGAAATTGCAAAAATGCATTATCTCTTGGCTTCTAAAACTTCAGAAGGCACTGAATTTTTTTATCCAATTGGAAAAAACACCTTTGTGGATTCTGCCAGTTGGACTGGACCCATAAACCAGAGAACATGTGACATGTATTATATTGGGTGCAAACCTTGGATAAGAGGGAATATAATAATATTGAGGTTGCAGATGTAGGGAAATTGTTGCAAAGAAGACAACGAGAGGTGGTTTTGTAGATTGAAACTCTGTTGTTACTTCTAAAAGACTTCTTTGAATCACAGTAATTCATTGGGAGTACTCATCCCTTCCGGTGGGTGAAGAAAGAAACTTCAACTTTCTATTTCAGTTGTACCATATGCATGACTAGACAATGCAACCAAGGCAGCCTTCCGAGGAGGATTCAACAAATCTACATAATGAGCAAGAGCAATTTGTAGAGTGCATGGACTAGGGAAAGGTGGTGGCAAGGAGCTTCGGCCAAGAGGTGTACCATCTTCTTTGTTACCATGGACTTAAATTATTGTGTCTAGTGGGTAGCCTAGCAACTTTGTAGTTTTCTCCACAGTTTCATTTAAGTTTTCTGCATATACACCAACATGATCTCCGGTATCATACATAAGGCCAGTGTCTGAGATATCAAATTCCAAATGGATGCAAGAATGGTTAGAAAATGGTGTATGAAGTTCTATTTTCTCAGCAAGGGTGATGAATATCATAAATGGCTTGACCATTCTACTTTGCATAAGTTTCCCCATAAAGCAGAACCAAACGATCATGAATTTGTACCCGGTACTAAGGTATTGCTGCCATATAAGGTGTAGAATTTGAAGGCTGGTCATCTTCTTCTCACAATAACTAATAATCATCCCCAAGGCCCAATGGAACAAGTTGTTTCCCACCTTGCTCACTTAATGCTTCATCTATTGTCTATTTCGTACCCCATACGTAAGGTTGGAAAGCCAAATCCCTCTCTCTTTTTCCATACATTGCTGGCATAAAAAATGTTAATTTTTCCTCAAGACTGTTCTTATGAGGCTACATCAGCCTGAACAGTGTCTGGTTCTTCATCATTCTGGGCAAATGCCTCTAGTACATCAACAAAACTAGTTTCTTCCTTTTCTATTGTTTCAGAGCAATATGTGCCTTAGGTCTTGGAGGCATCATTTTGTTTATTAGCAGCTTGATCTTCCTATATAACCTAGAATCAACATTTGGTTCCTTTTCTCCAGCTTATCATATTGTTTAGTAAGCCTTTGGTGAGAATCATACAATTCAATATATCTTTCTATCAAAGTTTGGTTACTAGTCTTAACTTCTTTGTCAAGGAGTCCAAGATCATATACTTGTCTTAGAATTTGATTGATTTTTGAAAATTTGGGCTTGTTGGTTGATGTCTCATCATCTTGCAGCTCCTTCTCTTCCTTAGGTGTAGGTGAAGGAAAATCTGCATACTCTGTCATCTAATTTCCAGCTGGGATTTCTCCTTCAAGATCTGGCTCTACTACAGTTTCCTCATGCTCTGCTGCAACCTACTATAACCATTTCCAAAAATTTGTACCACCAAGCTTTAGATATCCACTTGTCAAGTCATAGCCATTTATAATGTTCCATATGGATTAGTAAGAGCTCTGGGAAGAAAAATATAGGTTGAAAAATCCAATGCATTGGATGAATAGGTGGGGGTGGCACTTGACTAGAACTAACACTTCTATTATCACTTGTTTGATATCCACCTTGACTAAGAACCTCCAAAATCAAAACAAAACCTTGATAATGATAACTTTAATTATTATCTATCATTTGGAACTGTCCTCGTGGCATTCAGATCAAGGGAACTCAGATCTGTGCAAAAATAGTAGCATTTTGCCCTATTCTGTGCTTTCGGTGGCTAGGAGAGCCAAAATTCTAACCTGTAAGCCACCGAAATCTCTACTTTCGGTGGCTAAGGATAGCTATGCAAACTAAAATAGCCACCAAAAAGGCAAGCTTTCAAAATTGTAGAAATGCATTTCTTTCTGCCTCACCATTGTTGGACAACATCGAGCTTATATGTTTTCATATCATCAGACCTCTAATTCAATCAACACATTTATATGTAGTAAGAGAATTCCCTTTTTCTTTGATTTGATCATATGTTCTGTGTGTTAACACTCCAATCTTTTGCAGATTCTTTGATTGAACTTTGCATTAGCCTGTCTCTTCTTCCTGGCGATGATACCTGGAAAATATGGAAAATATGCTCGGCGTTTGAGTTAATTCAACACTTTGCTTCTGTAGAGTCTAGTAGCTACCTTCAAGTTCTTCATGCCTGCGTAAAATGTTCATTATTTCTGTTTGAAAAATTTGATCAAAACCCCAAAACAATCATTATTCCACCGTTAAGAAAAAGAGCTTGTAGATGCCATTGGACTTCCATGCTCATGGCACCATCCTCTTAAGCATTTCAAGAGTGTGATGTGCAACCTGTTGTGGGATTGCTTTCTCCTTGTGCTCATCATCAGGAGTCAACATACTGGGTTATAACAAAATTCCCTCAAACAACACATTGTTCTCTGCCAAGTAGAAGAAAACCTCAGTCCAGACTTTCTCTGCCACTTCAAGGTTTTTATCAATGAAATGGTCTCCATCTAGCAGAATCTTTGGCTCCACAATGGGCACAAGGCCATTGTCCCGAGAAAGGGTAGCATAACATGCAAGTCCCCAGGAAGCTTTGCTTATTTAAGAAAACTGAAAGCAATCTATCTTCTCATATGAAGAGCTTATTCAGCTGCCTACTCCTACTTTTAACTAAATCTGAAATTTGGTTAAGTAAAGGCAAACTTCCATAGTAACCATTCAAGAAATTTCAAAACTGAGATGAGCGTGTCTCTACCACTCATCATTAGACAATGTCTAAAACATATAAGCAGTGATAAAAAATTCTTCAAGAAAGAAAAATCACCCGGGAGTGTTGGTGGGATAATGAAGTTTAAAATTTTCAATTGATCTGAAATATATGATTCCATCAAGGTTGCAACCGGATCTTTAAACATGTACAAATATGGATGCTCAACAATTGACGGAGAAAAAGGCATCATCAATTTGTAATCTAATCCTTTCTGCTCCCCTTTATCATATTCATCACATATGGGAACATCAAGATAGAACCCAAATGGAAAAGATGAAGCTTTCTGCATAGAATTATCAGCAGTATGGCTTTGAAACAAATCTGAAACAACATCTCCTCTTTCCTTATCATTATCATCCTGTTCATCTAGATTTGAATCAACAGGTTCATCTAAAGCATCCTCAGTAATGAAATCATCAATATTGTTTGGTAGATCTTCTTCATGAGAAGTAGTAATAAAAATAACTTGAACTTCATCCATATATGTATCTTCATTAATATATCCACTTTCATCCTCCCTAGTAGAAGAAACAATATGCTAAATATCTAAATGAAACTCCTCACAACAATGCTCAAACAGAAGTTCCTGAGAAAAATACCTTTTGCAATGCTCATGGAATACTCTGTGAAACTCTTTCAAAGATGAAATACTAGAAGGAGATAATGAGAAATACCACTTACGTGCATCACCCTCCAATGAATAGAAAAAAATCTTCATGAGCACATCTTCATCATGTATATGTAATTGAGCCATGCATTGATGAAATCTGATGAGGTGATCTGAAGGATTATCCTCTTTCACTTCTCTGAACCGTGGAAGGTGGTCTCCCCAAATATCCATAAAAGGTATTGGATGTGGGAAACTAGGAATTGCAGAAAAGTTAAGAGGTGCAAACCTCCTAGCCAAAAGAGCAACCAATGCCTTTGACATTTGAAGACAGTGGAGTCACCACTAAATTCGTCCTTCATGGAGTCGCCAAATAGAAGATTACAACCAATATGATGTACAACCTTTGTCTATCATCAAAATCTAGAACTATGTCATCTCCTAGGGAAGCTGAGCTTCAATCTCCTCTCCCCGGCAACGACGCCAATTTGTTATCACTCCAGGAAACTCTCCTAGGCTATATCTCAGAGATGTCTGGTAACTTAACCTTTTTGTAACTATTTTCTCTTATAATGGGTGTGAGTTTGGATCAAGATGAATATCTAACTCACTGGATTGTATCACAAGATTGTCTAAGGATATTCAAACAATGCAAGTCCTTCAAGAGCTATTATCAAATAGGTGAATCAAATGGATAAAGAGACTAATCAATTAACCAGAACATATGTCTATAAAACAATAGATATGATGGGCTAACAGATCAGCCATAAATACTTCTGATCCTTTTCTTACTGATCATATAGTGAGATGAAAATCACCAATGGACTATGTAAACATAGATAAAGAACATAATTCAACTCATAAGCATATAACAAAAAGAGAAAAGAAGATCTAACAATAACAGTGAAAGAAGCTTGCAGGCTGAACATATTATAGAAAGAATCTCTATCACAATAGAAATATAGTTTAGAACTCAAAATCAAACCCTTTGTTCATCAAATGTTCTTGGATTTATATCCTTTACAAACAATTTCAAGATCCTCAAAAGATGGATTTGATAACCTCTTCTCCTATCTCAAATTTGAATTTCTGAGGTGGTTGGAAAAGATAGAAATTTCTGGAAATATGTTGCTCAAATATTTACCCATATCTCTCAAACCAAAACTGCTATGTAAAAACTAGAAGAGGATTTTGTATATTGGTTTTTTTTGAGAAAAAACCTCTCTCAGTTATTTGATATTCATTTTTAGTTTCCTGGGATCTGCATTTCAAAAACATGTGTCAAACAGGGAAATTCTGAGATCTGAACATTAGGGCTCAGAGATGAATTTGAATCTCCCAATATATGACACCTGTAGGAAAAATGAGAGATTTTATTTTTATTTGATGTGTTAGCAACAAAAACCTCCTCCTGTTTCTCAAAAAGATTCTTCAATCGCTCAAAATCATCATTTGAAAATGATGACTCAACATAGTAAAAACGCATAATTTTTGCACTTTCGGTGGCTTAGAAGCTCTTTTGGAAAGGTGCTTAGCTACCGAAACCTGAGTTTTGACTTTTTTGAAGGGAAAAACAAATCAAATATTTTTCAAACTTTATTACAAACCTAAGGCTCTAAAAAATGAACCTTAAAAAATTTAGAAATGTATTTTTCAATGACTTCCTATCACCTAAAATAAACAAATTTGACTGTTTTATTTGAGGAGATAACAGAGTCTTTAAAAAGAATGATCAGATCGTTGATCTGAAATCATGATCAATGATGAGGATTAAAACTGTGAATTGAATTTTCTTGAAATATAACAATCCAGAAGATATCACTTCGGAGATAACAAGATTTGGTGAAAAGAAGAAAATTTCCAGAGCGTCGAAGCCCGGAGAACACGGTCCCAACACTAGACATATGGTGGATAAAAAGGGGAAGAATTATGAAGCACTAAAAATTGGTCTTGTGATATAGGAATAAGGGTGAAAGAAGAGGCAACGCTTTAATTAATAATCCCATGGTTCTGCACATATGGTCATATGAAAAACATGGTNGAATAAAATGAAAAACAAGGGATTTGAAGTCTTTAAATAAAAGTATTAATAATAGTAATAATATAAATTATTATTATTATTTCAAATGAAGAGGTGTATGAAGATGTGTAATGGTTCAAACAAAGGGACATAATGCTTAAAATTCATACCTATTAGGAGACTATATAAACAAATAAGTATGGTGAACAAAGATGTAGTTGAATTTGTTGAAGTATATATATTTATATGTAATGGATTGAATGAAGGTTCATTCTATCCCAGGTTTACAAGGTGGGGCTTGTATGAGGATTGGATTCCTCACATCTTAATTGGATCTGAGATAAAAAAGATGGGAATTGTTATGAGGGTTGTATTCCTCATTTTTCAGTTGGACCTCAGAACTACAAGTTGGGTCTTGTAACAAAGATCTGGGTCTCTCATAATTGTTTCAAGATGAAGATTGATCTTATAAAGATTGATCTTAAATAAATAAATAAAATATTTATTCTTTTATATATTGGTTGAGAAATTGAAATAAATATATGTTGTTCAATTAATTTATGAAAAGTGGAAAATTGTCGAAAGTTTTGTGACACTAATTCACCCCCCCCTCTCAGTGTCGAGTGTAAATTTCAAGAATTATTACATCAAATCCTTAGGATATGAGGAGATGTTAATAGAAAAAAATGTTTGTAGGATTGAAAATAATTGTAGCCTTGTATAATTGAAAATAATTAATGTTAGTGGGTGCATTTTTTGGATCGACTGTGTGTGAGTTTTTGTAACGTTCGATGTTTGGAATTATTCCTCACCTCCACTTTATTTACTTTCAAAGGAACATGCTATGAACAAACTGAAGGTACATCCATGGGATCCTCCTTATCCCATGTGTTTTCCAACATTTTTATGGAACATTTTGAATTTGTATCCTTAAACAACTTTCATCTAAAATCCAAATGTTGGTTTCATTTTTCTAATGATACATTTGTTGTGTGTCCTGACAACCATTCTTCTTCGAATATTTATTTTTCCACCTTAACAACATCTCTATCCACATTCAGTTAACCATGGAAGTCTAATAGGAAAACTCTTTTTATTTTTCATGTGTTCTCATCTCACTGCAACTCAATGGTACCCTCACCCACCAGGTGTACTAAAAAAATTCAGACATTGATTATTATAGCATAAAATTCCACACCTATGCATTTGTTCCATGGCCTAACTCTTTCCCAAATCTTGCTAGAAATTTTCCCAAGTTGCCTCTCCAAAAGAATTTTAAAAACATGCCTTATGAACATATATATGGGTTTCCCTAGTGAAAAGCGTGAACATCTGCGACTCTCCAGCTTGTAGCCCGCGGATGCCCTCAAAAATAATAAAAAATAAAATAATTATGTGTTTTCGGGTAGGTTTTTTGGTTGGGATCATTCCCCAATGTTCCCACGCCCGTACACTATGGAATCCAACTCCCCCAACCTCTTGGGGAAGATATAAAAGTATCATTGAGGGAAGGGATGATTTTAGGGGCTAAATTTCTCTCATGGGCTAATTTTCCATGGTTTTTCCAAAAACCTGATTCGTCCAAATTCTATAGGATAAAATTATTTTACCTTAAAAATCGCCAAAAATTTATACAAACTATATAAAATCCATAGAAATTTGAATATTTTTACAAAAATATCACCAAACATTTTGTAGTTGGGATATTAAGGATTAGTAAGATTCACCAAGGTTTCTACATTTTTAAATAAATTTCCATCCTTAAAATCATCCCTGATTGAGGGATAAGGAGAGGTCAAGTCCCTTGGTGAAATATTATGTTTCCAATATATAGAAGACGTCCCTTTCCTATAATCCTCTAAGAAACACCCCCTTTTTCTAGAAACTCCTTGACCAACATATCTTTCTTATCTATTTGACTATAGGTTGTATCCTTATCCATATTTGGGCTATACAAGGAAGAGTATAGTGGTTGAGTCGATGCTTGAGGGATTCTTGGAGGAACCTGGACAGTTGGCTTTGAGGCGATGCGAAAGGTGAGACAAGGTTGTAACTTACCTTTCTGATTTGGTGTTAATAGAAGAGTTTGTTTTCCCTCCTATCCTATGTTTATTGTATGTTTTTTCTTACTAAGTTTACTTTGAATATTATATATGACATGTATACTCTTTGATCATGTAACCAGCTTTGTAGAAACTCTTGTACTTTGTCCATTTTGCAGGCTGTTTCCAGCAAAGGATCTGGAGCTCGTTGAGAGAAAGGAGTGGGATTGACATCAAATGGGAGACTTAAGGTGCACCCTTTCTCCCTATTCCTTCCCTAACTTCTTTTTGTAAGATATTTATTCTTTCAATTTCATGTGCTTGTCCTAGAGGGAAAATGTTTATCTTCTCTATAGAGTCTTGATCTGTTGTGGTTTTGACCCAAAATCATGGGGGAAATATCTTGTCAACATAATTGGAAACCATACTAGGGATTCTCCTAGTTTGGGTTAGTCTCTTAGGGTATCTTTCTTTCTATCCTTGTCATTTGTTTCTGATTTTTCAGGTTTTTTTGCAGAACCTTTAGTCTCTCAGGAATTATTACCAAGTCTTGAAGCCCTCTTCCTGGGAGTGGGTTTTTGTTTTTTCTAAACTTACCTAGTCATATGTGAGTTGCATCTCTATAGCATGCATACATCCATGAGTTTCATCTCTATATCCCACAGATATCCGTGAGTTGCATTGCTAACAATCTCGGACTTGTGTGAATTTGGAAATTTTTAAAATTCCTCTTTCTTTCTGGTAGTTTTTTATTTGGTCAATTGTTTGGGTTGTTCTGAGTCGCTGATTGGCTTTTTCTTTGTTAAAATCTTAAAGTGTATAATACAAAAGAAGAAAAAGATCTTGCTTGAGTTATTTTGTATAATTTTTTTCTAGTTGATTGAAATATTAGCCTTGTTTGTCTGAACATACAAACTCACTGATTTTTCAGTGGTTCCTTTGTTGAGCGCTTTATGTCTCTTTACCTACTTTTCCTTGTTTCAAAAACAAAAAATTGTATTCCTTTGTTTTTATTTTCTTTTGTAAACGAAAAAGAACAAAATACATTTGTTTGTTTGCTTCTCCTTTCTTGAACCCTTGTCTTATATCTTTGCAAGAAAAGAGGTAGTTACTTAGGATTTAGGTAGTTTCATTGTATCATGCTTTAGTAGTGGTAGTCTTTCATTAAAAAAGAAAAGAATCCATTAGTACAAGTTTTTCATTCGTGTGTGCATTTGTTTTCGGAAAAGAGAATTGTAAAGTGCATCTCGAGGTGTCTTAATATTGCACTCAAACTTTTTGTTTTCATTAGAAAAAGAAAAGAATTTGCTTCATAAGAGTAGTTGCATCCATTATAATTGGAAGAAATTGTATTGTGTTCTTATATTGAATTAGTTTTGGAGTCGATATGAACATCACCAAAGTTGCATCCACACCCTTTCTAAGTAAAGAACAACCCATTAAAATGAACTCATAACTAAAATATATTAGAAACTTTCATTTTTATAGGGTGAATGAACAAGTTTAGGGTAGGGCCCTGGTGTAGGTTCTAGAGTAAATTTATCCAAGGACACTAGACAAACATAAGTGTCTGAGATAGGGAGTGAAGGATCCAGTTGTCATATAAGTTGGTCTGGAAGCTCCTCTAACACAAGAGTTAAACATAAGGTCACGTAAGGAATATTCGAGGAGATTCCCCTCCAAAGTTGGACCAAGCATAGAAGAAATATTGCATAATGGGGGTTTTTCCTGAAGTGATATTGACTCATATGGCATCATTCCTCTACAAATTTTGAACCTGGTTGAAGTTTTCCTGAAGTGATATTAGCCCTCTTGATGTTAGTCCTCTGGAAATTTGGACATACTTTAAGATTTTATGAAGTGACACTGGCCCTTTTGTAGATAGTCATCCGAAAGAGCTTTCGTCTTAGTTACCCTTCCCATATATTCGATTCCGACTATCGAATGTACCCCCCGAATGCTAACTATGAGCTAGTAACCATAGTTGCTTCTCCTACCTATATCACAAGGTCATTGCATGGGTTTTTCATAGCACCTGGGGAAAATTTTGTATCACATGATTTAGTACTGCTGGAGGGTGACCTGCGAAGTGCAGGTACTTGGACCGGATAAGGATGATCTGTGGAGGTCATGATACCTACTTATCATACCTTTGTGTGTTGGTGTAGAGGACTTAATCAACTCCTTCCTTCATTCGGAAGGGCCCGAGCCCACTTTTTTTTATTCTAGTCCCAAGACCTAATCCACTTGAGTTAGAATCTTGACAAAGTTGTTTTTGTTCGTCTTGTCTTTTAGGGATTTGTAGTGATTTGATTGGTGAATTCGGTTCAACTTTAGGAAGGCGATTCAAATGTCACCGAGAATTGCTCACTCGAGGAATAGGTTTGGAATAATTCTCTCCCACCTCCACAAAGGCATTGGATTTATTAGTATGAAAATTTCATACCAAACGATCATATTGATATCGTAAACATTGATCCTCCATAAGTCAACACTTAAGAACTAGAGGAGGTAATTGTTCAGGACCTTGGAAGTGGGGATTAAGCTCCACACTTTAATCGTCTGTTACTTGGGACTTTTTCATTACCAGTCGCATAAGTTCCACCTACCATATAGGACTTCACTGATAGTAGCCCTCTTCACTGGGCCACTATGGATGACACTCTACCAATGTCAGGGCTAGGATCCCTTGCAACTCCTACCTTGGTGATAGTTACTGGGGGGGTCTTTCCTCTTGGTATTTTGGGTAAAATGACAAATGTTGTTCAATCCACCATCACCATGAAAACCAAAAGAATTTTCTCACCGGTTGTTGGTCCCAATCGAGTTTCAGGTGCACATGCATCATTTTCATCAACAACGAACGATTTCTCTTACGGAATATCATATATGGACAAGTTTAATGCATTGGATGTTTCTCATCCAGCATCCCAGTTTTCAAATGTTGGTGTAGGGATCACTCTAACTCCTTACCAAGTCATGTCTTGGGGAAACAAACACATTCCTCTGTCAACCCCATTCATTAGAAGAGGACCTGTCCAATCTTCCATCCCTAACCCCACATGGGAATGGTGTGTCACCATGGGTATCAAACCTCAATATGCTAGTATTCCATCTACGTTGACCCCATTCACACTTTACTGTGGTTTCTAGAGTAACCCTTTCACTGCATCCATAGTGTCGACAGGGGGGAAACCCCTTCCCAGGTTAGTCTATCCCTTGGAAAGGACCTTTTGTATTTTTTAGGGTAACCATTGGGGAGTACCCCTCTCCAAGGCCAAAGGAATTCCTCTTAAGGGATGTCGCAAGGGGGAAACCCCTTTCCCGATCAGTCTACCCCCATGTTATGATTTGTTCCTATGCATGGAGGGTCCAATGCAAGAAACCTTAGTTCTTATTTTTGGAATCGGATGGGTGTAGGTGTTCCTACATTTAACTAGGGCCTTCAAGGATTCATCTCAAGCTCTATTTTGATAGAAAAATATTTCTAGCAACCTAGTGCTAGTTACAACCCAAGACCTTCTTTTCAGGCCGCTCATCATTCAATGATGTAGCTGAGGTTACCATTTATTGAAACACTACATTTTCTAGACCTATCAATGTTTATGAATGATCCCATTCTTCATGACCCTAGTTGTCCTTTGGTCCCAACCAAACTACCTTCATACATTCCAAAGTTTTAAGGGAAAAGTGGTGAGAATCCAGGACCCCATTACGACATTCAACTTGTTGTGTTCATCCAAATAAATTAATGATGATTCAACTCAATTATGTTTGTTCCAGTGTACTCTCACATGAGGTGCTTCCAAGTGGTATATTGAACTAGAGAGGGGGAAGTACTTAACTTTCAGTGATTTAGCCATGGTTTTCTTAAACCATTTCCAACTCCATGTCTAGTATGATGCCATGACATATTTGTTGGCTAATTTTGAGCAAGATAATGCCATGAACATTTCCAATCACATTCATGAATGGAGCAGAAGGAAGAGATTGATTAATGCTACTATTCCACCTAGTTCCTCCTTGAATGGTTCATGAAATCTGTACTCCCCTATATTTCGAAAGACATTGCAACTTCAGGAGTGCTTTCACAGTAATAGGAAATCTTTCAGGAACAAGAGTTAGAGATCAAATACTCTTATTCAGGAATTATCTATGATATTATTACTAATGCGCCATGATCTACTATTGACTTGGAAAAGGAAAAGTTTAACCCACATGTCTATGGTATAGTGGGTTCTTCTCGAACAAAAGTTGCATACCTAGCCACTAGCCACATGCAAAAACTTGTTATTCAACAACCTGTGACCAATCCAACCTCTGGATAGACAACCCCCACCACCTAGTCTTCAAATGTACATTCTATGGAAATGAATACTTCGAAAGGGTCCTAAGCAACCCGAAGAGAAGAAGAAAGGAAATGGCAAGAAAGGTGGTGGGAGAAATAACAAAAAGTTGGATAAGAATGTTGAGGGGGCCAAGGATGAAGAAAGGAAGGTGAAGTTTCTGTTTAATCTTTGTAATGATGATCACCTTACATGTGATTTACCATAAATGGAAGAAGGCCATCATCTTATTAAGTTGAATCAATAGCAACAACCTGCTGTGTTGAAGAATCTTTTTCCACAAGGGCATAATTTGCAAGTTGGCTCTTCCTACTTCAACCCATAAGGGGGAACTTCAAGTGACCCCCCCTCTAATCGATATAAAGGAATAGTAAACATCATTATCCATTCAAATCTAAATGATGTATATATTTCAATAGGGTCTTAGAATTATGATAATCCAGAGTCGACCGAGAAGGGTAAGAAAACTTCAAAGAAACAGATCCCTCTCCACATAGAGAAGCCTGACAAAGACACAATGTTTGGAAAACCTAAGGGTGTTTATAAAAGGACAACACATAAACCTAATGCAATATTTTCTCCCAATTATTCAATTGTTGAGCATTTGGCTCATACGCCCTGTGCAATGTCTTCTTTGGAGGTACTCCAAAGTTTCCCTTTACAGTGCACTATGTTGTTGTCTGCCATAGGAGCTATTGATTCTTCTAGTTAGATCGTAATGCAGTTTGGTGCTACTGATGTGAGGCAATTCCTTCCATATCATGTAGATTTTCATATTGGTGTTGTTTGCAACAACCTTTTAGTTAAGATAATCGTAGTTGATGAAAGTGCTTCAACATCGTAATGTCTTTGCCATGTTGGAAAGATATAAATTCTCTTGAGCTTACCCCCTCTCCTACACTCTTGACTGCCTTCGATGGACGTTCATTCTGACCGCATGGTCTGATTCCTTCTTGTGTGGTTACACTAGGGGGAAGTCTGCTTGCGTAGAGGTGGAAGTAGTTGACGCATCACTCGACTATAATATGTTGTTAGGAAGAAGTTGGACATATGCCATGAAAAATGTCATCTCAACTATATTTTGGATTATATGTTTCCCCATTAGGGAATAATTGTGACCATTGATTAGGTGGTGTCCAACCTTTATGACACAAAAGATAACCCTGCGACTATTGTCCCTTGGATTGAAAACTCTCAGGTGGCCACTGAGAGCATTGGTTGTGGGATGTATCGTTCTCCTATGGGATATTTTGAATCTCCTGCACCTATTTCATATGTTTGCACCACTCCAGTTAATAGGGTTGCTTCATTTAGAACGTCGTATATGTTGTTATAACCCTATAATTCATAGTATCATCTGGTGAATGGAAATTGTTTCACTCTCGGTGTATTTTGGCTTGAAAATAATATTTCATTTCTGCAAATTAGTTTAAAGGAAAGGAAAGGAAAAGGAAAATTCATGATTTTTGACGTTGAGTGGTTTTTCCTAACCCCATGGTGACAAAAGAAAGGGAAGCAGTGCACCAAACCCTCAAAAAGGTCATTAATCCTAAGTTTTGCCTCATATACTACATTCACACTTGGAGAATAAAGAATGCACTTAGATCGATGGTCGATCTAGCGGCGCGTAGATCAATGGATTATAGTGGATTCCGGACACCCTCGACTATTATGTTTTTAATGGTTGGGGGGGGGTATGGAATGGTGATTAAAAGTGCGCACAGATCTACAGTCATCATGACAACACGTAGATGGACGGTCTATAGGCGATTTCGGACCCCCTCGATCGTTCTGCCTTTAACGAGAGGGGGGGGGTCTTGAATGGTTGTATTGATTAAACCACCCTTGGACAGGTTTCTTATCCATAGTCCAGTGGATTCCCCCCCCCTAAAATCGCTTACCACCTCAGGGGGGGTCCGGAATACCACCCTTCCTAAACAAAAACCACTTTCGTATCATTTTGACCAGTCTTCTTCCGAAGCCGATTCCGAGCAAATGAAAATGAATTTTTAAAAACCAAGAGATGCTTTTCTCTGTAACATCCTGAAGAAAAAAAACCTCTCTCATTTTTTTCACAAATACCATGAGCAGGGAGAATCAAAGCTTTATTTTAGCCTCATTTTTTAGATTTTTGGTTTTCCTGTTACAGTCCCGATCTTGCGGGAGCTATTATGATGAGCTGGAGGCGAATTTGGCGAATCCAAAGGAGGTTTGTGTTCAGAACATGCCCATATACAATAAATTCCTTCAATTTTTTCCCAGGTGTCATAATTAAAGAGAAACAAATGTCTGAGTGGACCTCTTTTTCGCATAAATTTGGCCCATCTTTCATGGTGGACAGTTCCAGATTTTCGGGGATTTGTGGCTATTTTTGGCCGAGGCAGTTAAATACGACTTACACAACTTGTTGGGGAATCTCTCCTATTTATTAATATGATTTTAATGTAAAAGTTTGTTGATCATTTCACCCAAAAAGGGTGTTCTCTGTAATGTTTTTTAGATCCACTAGTAATACAAAGGAATTGGTGCACAAGATTCTTGTGTCTAGACATTGGTGATGTTTTTCTTGTTATGTTAATGTTTTCTTACTCTGTTATCACCTTGTTTTCTAATTCCAACTTTTAAAAGGAAGTTAAAGAACAAAATTTACCTCGGGTACTCTGTATTTGGCCTTTTATCAGTCTGCATGTTATTCTTCTGATTTTGGGTTAAAGAAATTCTTGAATGCATCTTTACTTAAATGAACCTCTCACATGTTCTATCTTTCTATCACATTTTATCTTAATTGATCCAGTATCTTGGCTATCTCTCCCTGTGAAGAATCCCTTTTAAAGATGTTTATCTGACCTTAAGTTTTGACACAGACCCCATGGCCCAATGGGATTCTAAAGCAATCATTCAACCAAACACCTCAAATAAAAAACAAACCCTGTTCTGCATAAATAACCTAATATCCTATTTCAAACAAATCTAAATTTGACAAAGAGATCCCTCTCTGAGTCTCGGAGGGCTAGATCCTTGACTCAAAGTGGTTTTGATGTTGCCTCTGTGACGACCTCCACAACCTTGGGAAAATTACAGAGTGATAACATATGCAAGACCCATGGCCCCTTCCCTAGGTGTCTAGTATGGTCGAAGGTTGATTTCCTACCGGAATGGACAACCCTTGTATACAATTGGAGTAGCTTATCAATCCATTCAATAGGCCACAACAAACCCATATCAAACTCTTGTGATCACCGAGGAGGATGATTTTTTTCCTGAGCCTATTTTGGCTCAAAACTCTTCAAACTCTCAAGAATATTTAGATATTGTCTTACCTTCGGAGGAAGCCATTCTCGAGGCAATGATCGGAGCTAAGAATCCATGGGGAATTTGCATCATAGATCATATTTCCTCCTTGAATTCAGTCAAATAGAGAGTGGAGAGTTCAAGTCGACCATTGTTGGAAGTGTTGATGGGGTTGTCAATCCCTTGGTTGGACATGGTGTCTATGTCGAAGGAAACATGAATAATATATCAGAGATGATCCGGGTCAACACTTATAAGAGTCCTAAAATTTTTGAAAACATATTTATCGAAGCAGAATGATCATAGGATGAGATTGCTCAATACATGACACTCTTTAAGGAGTTTCGAGACATGCTTGCATGTTATTACAAGGAAATTATTGGCATTGATCCTCGAATAGTTCAACACGAAATTCAAACCTATGAAAATGAAAAGCCAGTTCGAATTTGAGACCTGTGAACCTAAGAAAGGTAGAGAAAATAAAAGAAGAAGTGGAAAAGCTTCTTAATGTAGGATTTATCTACCAAGTTCCTCTGACAGAATGGGTTTCCACCCTTGTTCCCGTTGATAAGAAGCATAGTACAATCCGTTTTTGCATGGATTTTAGGGACTTGAATAAGGCTTGTCCTAAATATAACTTCCCTACACCATTCATTGATCAGACCTTGGATGAGTGTGTGGGGAGTGAAATATTCTTGTTTATGGATGGTTTTTTCGGCTACAACCAAATTGAAATTCATCCGGAAGACCAACACAAAAGGACCTTCATATGTCCCTGGGGTATTTTCGCTTACAAGAAAATGTCATTTCATCTTAAATGTTGGTGCAACATTCCAACAGGCCATGATGTTTTATTTTCATGAATTGAAGCAAATAGTGGAGGCATACTTAGATGATCTCAGGGATTACTCGCACAAGAGGGCCCAACATCTCTTACACCTCTACTTAGTTTTTGAACGATGTTATTTCTATAAGATCTGATTAAATCCACACAAGTTTATATTTTGTGTGACCTCTGGTCATATTTTTAGATTCATCGTTTCAAAAAAATGGATCATGGTTGACCCCTTGAAGGTTGGGGCAATAACTCAGTTACCTCCCCCATGTAAAATCAGATAACTCCATAGCCTACAAGGAAAGGCGAATTTTCTTAGGCATTTTGTGTCAAACTATGCTAACATAACAAAGGGATTTATGTTCATTTTGAAGAAAGGGGTCCTATTCTATTGGAACAAAGTTGCACAACCTTCCTTCGATGCATTAAAGAAAGCATTGGTTTCGACTCCTTTGTTGAGTCCCCCTGATTACAATTGATACTTCTTGTTGTATTTGGAAGCAACCGAGTCTTCGATTGGCATGATTCTAGTTCAAGAGGATGACAAGCTCCAGGAGCATGTCATATATTACTTGAGTCACACTCTCATGGATCATGAAATCAATTATTCACATGTTGAGAAACTAGCATTGATATCTTTCCATGTTATCCATTGATTTTGACATTATATTTTATGATGTAAGACAGTTGTCATCGCTACTATCAATCCATTTCAATATGCTTTGACTAGGAGAATTATTGGCCGGAAGTACAACACGTGGATTGTTTTTCTTCAAGAGTTTGATTTGGATTTTGCATCTATGAAATCTAAGAAGTATTTGGTCTTCACTATGTCGGAGTTCCTAGTGGATAATGAGGAAAGTGATACAATAGACTCATTTTCAGATGAGCACATTTTCCTCATCTCTATGCCCAACCCATGGTATGGGGATATCCTTATATATATCTAGACTCTGAAGTTCCCTCCGGGCTATTCATGAGATGAGCAACGACGAGTTAGTCACATGGATAAAATCTACCTCATCATCACTGACACATTGTATCGATGTGGGTAGGACTTGATTCTTCTTCGTATTTTGAATTTTGAAGAAGTAGAGGTTGTTTTGAATGACTGCCATCGTGGAGCATGTGGTGGTTGTCTATC
The DNA here is from genome assembly GCA_010110895.2 of Picea sitchensis. NCBI lineage: Eukaryota > Viridiplantae > Streptophyta > Pinopsida > Pinales > Pinaceae > Picea > Picea sitchensis. Next base: position 74,175 of record SNQJ01S0016091.1, read on the forward strand.
TAGGTTGGAAACAACCCAAAATATTTTGCGCGACAAGTACTTTTGTCCCACGATCTTCAAATATTGTATTGAGGTGGTCAAGAAGTGTCACCCATGTCAAATATTTCCTAAGAAAATGTGCACGCATCCCACTCCCATGTTTCTTGTTATTAGAATCAACCCCTTCACCAAGTGGAGGGTAGATTTCATCACATGCCACCTGGCTTTAGCTAGGGGGCATCGTTATATTATTGTGGGAATTGACTACTTTACTAAGTCGGACGAGACCATTCCAATGTTTTTTAATGATAGGGAAATTACATCACTCTTCATATTTAGTCATGTCATAGTTAGGTTTGGGGTTCCAAGAGAGATTTTCATCGACCATGGAATTCAATTTCAGAACCGCATGATGTCGAAGCTAGCATAAAAAATGGGATTTAGGTAGTAGTATTCATCTCCCTACTATCCTCAATCCAACGGTCAAGTTGAAGTCATGAACACGTCATTAAAAATTATACTAAGAAGAACGATTAACTCAACTTGAATGAACTAGCACTTGACGCAATACCCGACCTTGTGGGCTTACTGGACCTTAGTCAAAATAGCTATTGGTTTCTCACCTTTCCAAGTCGTCCATGAAGTGGAAGTAATTTATTAGATTGAATGTGAGGCTCCTTCTCTTAAAATAGCGGTTGAGCTCCTTCCTGAGATGAATCGGCTTCAGGAGTGGCTAGTTTATCTTGAACCTCTTGAAAAGAAACGTCGAGATGCATCTTTAGCAAATGAAGCGCACAAGAAGCATTTCAAGTATCAATAGGATAAATCGATTCATCCTAGGGTTTTCTACGAGGGAGACCTTGTGTTGTTCTATGACCAGGATAAGGATTCCCTGGGGGCAGGAAAGTTTAACCCTGTGTGGTATGGTCCTTATGTCGTGTGACAGGTGTTAGGAAAAGGATCTTATGAGCTCGTGAATTATGAAGGTAATGTATTGGAGCCCATAAATGGGCTCTATCTCCAGAAGTACTATGCTTGAGCCCGAGGGCTTGAGCATTAGCACGTTTGTAACTATTGTTCATTTTGTACATAGATTTGTTTAGAATTGTTCTTTGTCCTTTTGTTACATTAGTGATTGGTGTGCTTATGTTGTGTGGCAAATGCCTGAGGATTCATTGATCTACATCGGATTTGCGGATGTCGCTGGACACCATACTCGACACTTAGCATCCGTAGCTTGGGTGATTTATTCTCCTTCTACTCAGCTAGTTTCTTTTGGAGGTGTGTTTCTCGAAGAAACTACTAACAACATTGTCAGGTATAGCGTAGTTATTAAGATTTTGTGAGACGTATTTTCATTTGGCATTAATCACCTTCAAGTTTTCATGGATTCACAATTGGTGTTTTCACAATTAAATGGCTTGTATCAAGTATGTGATCTGGTGTTGTTATGGTTTTTCCTTAGGGTACGTCTTTTGGAGCGTTCATTTGATTTTATTACTTATGAACATGTTCCTAGGAGAGAAAATGAATTAGATGATGCCTGCGCCAATTATGTTTTAGATTGGAATTTTCATCACCAGTAATGTAAGAACACACATTCACATGTAAATATTTCACAT
>SNQJ01S0016091.1:75785-103134 GCA_010110895.2 Picea sitchensis
TATGAGAACATAGTGTATCTAGGCCTGAGGCCGATGAACTCTATCATAATAAACAACAATGGTTTCCAAATGTCGGAACAATCATACCCATTGCCTGGGTACCCCCACGACATGACATTGCATCCCTATGGGGATACCATCAATGGTAGCCATAAGCACATTGCGCATGAGGGTATCAATATTCTAGCCCACACTACGCAAGGTCCTAACTTCATCATCACTCGAACCTACCTCCTCCCTACCTTGTTTGTTTTCTTGCGGGACATTAGTCGATCACACGGGTGCTCTATCTGCATAAAAGTAAGGTACTTGTTAGTATTTTGGATCTTGCAAAAACATAAAAATAGATATATATTCAAAAATTAAAAATTAAATATAACAAAATGAAAGCCTACCTATATCGTGTATCTTGTCTCCAAAAGGAATAATGACGTTTGGATCATTGGTGAAATCAATGCCTACATATGGATAGTCCTCGATAAACAGAGTGTGTCACTCCCACCAGCTAAAGAAATCATCATCATAGGGGTTGGACATTTTTACACCTCCTAGGAGAGCTATGAGCTTGGTTCATTGAACCATGGTTGGTCATGGTCGTATGTGTACTTGTATATGTGTCTGCGGACTCATCATAGGAACCCACTCAAAGAAGAAAAAACATCGGACACTAGCAAAGAAAAATTTCTTAGCCTTCCTTAGCTTGAAGTCAATAAGTTGTGAATTCATGTTGTTGAGAATGGTAGTGCTCCAGTCATACATAGTAGGTCGTAGACATTTAACCCCATATTGCATTTGCACCCGTGATGCCAAGTGTAATGAGTTGGATCCCATGATCTGAACCAAGGTATATAGCATGAATCAGAGACTCAAGTTAGTGATTTGTATCGACACTTCAGAGACACTTTTCTTAGTGTTGTCATCACAATACTCATTTATAAAGTCATTGATACTCCAACCTCCCCCATGAGATTAGAAGTTTGGAACTTCCCCTCTCCTAGACAAATCGGTAATGAAGTAGATGTCTTCAATGGTAATGGTCAATGACTATCCAACGAGCATGAATGCCTCAACATCAAGGTTCCAATAGTAAATTAAGAGTTTCGACAATAACATTTGCACCCTCATGCCACCAATTTGGCAGAATTTATACATGTCACATGCATGTAGAGCTTTTTTTTCTTCGTTAGTATCAAACACTGCACGATCCACCTCTTTGTGTTCACGTTCTGTCCATAGGACAAACAACGTTCTCATTTGCCAATAATTTTTTAGCTAGATTCTCTTTTTCAAAATATTCACAGGCCATCTGTGGCATATAGTTATAAAAGTCATGGATGTCCATGACAGGTGTTTCCACCAGCTGCGGATATCCATGGGTTGCCTTAAGGAATCCTGCGGGTGTGTAGAGACGTGTCAAATAAAGGAAATTTAAGCTTACGTTTTGCATGAAAATGAATAAATGAGTTAATGGAATGCAATATAGGGTGAGAACACTTACTTGTTTAAGGTGGGAAGTGGTGTAGTTTCTCCAAGCTCCATAATTCTTTGATTGGGATCCAAGGGTTTTGGTCACTTTGGTTGGTTTTTGGGTAAAATGGTAAAAATGTGATAGTAAATGGGTAAATATAACAAATTTTATTAAGTTTTGAAAACCCACTTCCTAAAGTTTCCATAAGTTTTCAAATTTTCAACTAATGGTCGTATTTTGTAGTGTTATGGTCCCTTTTTGCAGGTCTTAGGATAATATAGATACTCTTAGGATTCTTGTCTTGATTGGACGAAATTTTTAAAAGGCCTTGGGTAGCTAAAATTCTCATAAATGGAATTTAGGGTAGGATGCATTCACCTAAAATTTTGCATTATTCGTTTCCATTGCCACTCAAACCTAGGGTCGACCCCATTAACAAGCGATGACACCTTTCTCTTTGCTCAAAATTTTCATTTTGTTGATGGTAAAGCCTACCTTCCATGAGCGCTTTAGTCTAGATTCCCCTTGTATTCTAGTGCTCGTGATGAAAGTTTGTTTTTAGGCTTGGGAGTCCTGTTTAGCCCTGCCATGAGTTTTCATTTGAACATCATGCTTCTTATTCACTCTTTTTCTGGCCATTACCCGTGGGACTCCCTCCCTTACATGTTGCTCATAGTGACATTATGGAGTCCATAGTTAATCTCTTTTTAGACTCCTTAAAATTGAAAATATTGTTGAGTGACCTTGATCCTTTTACACTCGCTAAATGGTCCTGAAGGAACGTTTGTTTAGCACAAGTTTACCCCTTTTTTGTATTGAACAAACCAATTATGAAAAATGTATACTCTATTCTATGGACTAGAAGAGTTCTCCTCAGTTTTGTTTTGTAATTTTTCGGGCTCAAGAGTCTAAATTTATGAAAAAGTACGAGGGAATCCATAGTTAAGCTCTTTTCAGACTCCTTAAATATGAAAAGATGGTCGAGTAATCTTGTCTCTATCACAATCGTAAAATGGATTTGAAGAGACATATTTTCGGTATAAGTTTAATCCTTTTTTAGACCAAACTGACTATGTATGAAAAAGGAATACTCTGGTCCAATATTAGCTAGAAGAGCTCTCCTTGGTATTATTTTATTCTTTTTCGGGCCCTAGAGGCTAAACTTATGAAAAATACCATCATGGGAGGTTTACTTCCTAAAGTTGTGTTGTATCTGCATTGCATTTTAACTACTTGCATTTTTGGGCCTAATTCCAACTTCAACATGTTGTCATTGAACCAATCGCTTATACTTTCCTATCAACCCCAACCTTGGATTCTTTTATTCTTTTTCAGGATTTTATAATATGAAAAAGACAAAAAAATAAAAAAAACCAAAAAGAGGGGGGAAAACATCTATCTCTTTTATTAGCAATTTTTTTTTCACTCTTGAACAAAGCACAGTATTGAATCGATATCTCATCACTTTGGGTCTAGTATGGATTTAGGAGACTTTTTCTCGTTATTGATTTCTATCTCCCCTGATTGGTTATTATTCCAACTATATGGATCATTTGTTGATTCCTTTTGTGTCATAAATGTATCCTAGTTTACAGTCATGCTAACTAAGTCACATAGTGTGTCGTGCTTATGTTCAAGGGAAAGTTTCAACCTACCTCAACCATTCTACAATTAGTATTTGATCTTGCAAGTTGGCCTTCCCAAGTCAGTATCATCATCATGAGTACCATTCTCTTCGTCTGATTTATTCAAAATATATGGCCTTCTACCACCCCTCGTGTTGGTTGATGAAGGATGACTTAATGCCTTCCTTCTAGTGGATCTCTTCCCATCGACTCCAACACATCTTGATCTGGGAGAGGGATCTAAAGTTATGTTTGGTACCTTGGGGCTTGTTGTCATTAGTGGCAGGTTCCCTCACTATTGAAAATGGGAATACATCAATGTACCATGCTCGATAGATTCTACCAGGTGTTTGATGCCAACTCATTTATTCACACTTGCTAGATTGTACCATGGTACCTTGACTTATATTATCATCATCGATGGGTTGTCTCATGTTTTTTAATGGTATACATCAATGATTGGTAATAAAATGATGTCTCACTTTGTTTGACTTCAACACATCTATTCACATAGTGTATACTTGTACCACGACGGATTGTTGTGAATACTTCTAGTGAAGTATGAGCACCACATCATCTATGCTCCTTCCTGACTTATATGGTGCCACCTCACAAACATTGGTACTTGAAGAAGATCAAATTTTTCATTCTCTTGGTTCCATATATCCTCTGTTCTTTATCTTGAGACATAGCTCCATTGTGTATCTATTAGTGGCTATGATCTTCTTTGACATCGATCCACTGTGTATTCCTCGTGGCCATGCTTACTACTTAATATTTATCACATGGATCCACAATGTATTGTTCGTGGCCATGGAAATTAGTCATACTTTCATATTTACCATGGATCCGCAATGTACTTGATTTGGTGTCCATGCTTATATCACTCCTAAGCATGGGTATGCTCGACTTGGGAAGAAAAAATCTTTCTTGATCTTTGTTGATGGTTATTGTTCTTGAATTAGTTGTTCAGGAACCTTTAGGGGTAATTCAATGCATCGTCTCCTCTTGGAGTTTATAATGTATTTTGGCCATCATTTTTCCCTTATGACCTCACAAATTAGGGATAATATGTTATAGCAAAAAATTCCACACCTATGCATTTGTACCATGGCCTAACCCTTTCCCAAAGATTTCTAGACATTTTCCCAAGTTGCCTCTCCAAAACCATTTAAAAAACATGCCTTATGAGCATATATGTGGGTTTCCCTATTGAAAATCATGGACATCTGTGACTCTCTAGCTTTCAACCCACAGATGCCCTCAAAAATCATAGATTGACACACAAAATCTAGAAAAATTACACAAAAATGGTATACGTTCACAATTTTTTTATAAAAGTAAAATTTGTATGTTCTTTGACTTGTGAAAAAATAAAATAATATAAAAATATTCAAGCCCAAATCTCATGTGTGTATTCAGAAAAATGTCCATCCTGATGCTCTATAGAAATCCAAGTTCCATGAGCCATTCTTAATCTATCTGATAGTCCATCCACTACCCTATTCATGTCTTTGTATATGTGTATAAAGAGATGTGTGAGAAAGCTTTAAGTAGTGATTGTACGTTATCAAACAAATGTTGTAATGTGTAATTCCTCATGATAGTTTCCTAGTTTCCTTGTGCATTCATTGTATTACAAGAAGTGAGCGCCACCAAAAATTTGAATTTTAAATATCCCAAACCCTTAGTCTATCCTCAAAACCAATTTGAGGGCTATCAACTTACAATACTTATTAGTTTCCTAACCAATTCCATATTTGAGTGAAAATCTAGGATTTCAAGAGATATATAATATTCTTTATACACCCCCTGAGAAGGGTCCCCTAAGAAGCAACATCAAGTATGTCTGAGATATATTCTTTTTACTACCTCTTCCTTGAGATTATGTGTGATTTTTTTTCTTGAACCTGAGGGTAAGAATTTAAAATGTTTAGATCCTAAACCACACATTTAAGAGGTAAATTTTATTTTCCCTCAAACAACTTTAGGTTCATGGCCAACTAGACTCCCCAAGCTATGTTTAGGGGAAGATATATCATATTTTTTGTATCCTTATTAGCACACCAGATACTAAAATCCCCTTTTATGTGATCACCTATACAAAAAAAAATTATCCAATCATTTTTTCCACTTCTTTCAAGACCTCCTTTGTATAAGGATAGGTCATGATCACAGGGTCTTCACTAAGTGAACCTATGGCATAGCATGTGCATTCACTGCATATTAAATAATACCCATAATTTTACTAGATATTGATAAATATCTCCCCAAATCCTTTTTTAAACCCCTTCCCAATAAATATTTCCAACAAAAAAAATCATCATCTTTACTAGATACTCCTTTTAATATCACTCAATACATATAAACCCCTCGTACCCTACACCTCCCCACAATACGTACAATATATTGAAATTATTTTTCAAAATTTTAAAACTCCCTTTGTGAGTGAATGTGATAATTGGTCGAAAGATTAATCCCCCATCATGATGGTTATATGTACATTTGTTTCTTTTGTGTGTTGACATTAAGAGAACCAACTAGGTCCAATAAAAATTATCTTTTGTACAAGATCCCAAGTGGGATCCCTGTTGTTTAATATCAACCACATGAAGATTTTTTTTTCTAATGGGATATTTAATATCGATATGATTTTCCACCACCAAACATGATGTTTGTCCCTTCCTTCCACAATAAGAGATTTAAATAGCGCATTCTAGGCACATATGTCCCAGTTGGATTTAATGATCATACTAGTTGATCATCATCCTCTCTTATTATAATAACATTACTATCTTTTAGAATGTTTGTATATATTGCCCATGAAGCTGCATTTTCTTCCCCAAGTCGAATCTCCCTTCACGTTAACTAATTTTGATTCCATATTGTTGAACTCTCCCAATTTACAATGTATCGAAGCATATCATAACCTTAACTTCTTATCTCATGAATCAAATAGGGAGGTAATATGTGCATTAATTTGTTTCCAACCCATATATCAAGGCCAATTTATACTATATCTCCTCTACTGACTTGCCATATCAACCAATCACCAATCAAATGGAAAGCTAAGTTGACTTATTTCCAAATTATTTAAACATTTTTAAATTTCTTTACAAGATTCCTTACCCAATCCTCAACATAATCAAGACCCAAATGCTTGGATTTTATTACCTATATCCACAACCCTTCTCCTTGTATTAATCTCCAAACTTTTTGTTGTGAGTGCTTTTGTAATACCCCTAGGCTGAACCCAAATGTAAATGTACATATGCTTTATAGGATGATGAATTGGGATGTTTTTGAATAGAGTGCCTTGTATATATTTATTGAGACTAGAGTTCCTATGTTATTTATGCCAAGGAGCCTTTAAGTTGAAAGGCCAATGAGACTAATAATTGTACTATGTAATCACACATGATGATATTATTAAAATACATCACTATTTCACAACAAGTCGGATGAAAGAGTACGTGGGGCTAGGAATCCATGACAAGGAAAGGGGGATAAGGCCTTGAGAGGAAGAAGGGATAAGTCAAGGGGGATTAATCCAAGGAATAAAATAATATCATTCCTAAAGTCCAAATTCATGTGACATATTTTATCCTAAGTTCTTGAATTTTGGGAATGAATCACCAAGTGGGTGCAAAAGTAGTTCATAAGGTGACAAGTGTCAAGTTAATATCATGAAAATATATTGTTGGGAATTAGTATAATTCCATCATTCATGCACTCTCATTTTATCCATCATCCATACCTTTTCTAGAGTGTAAGATAAAGTTTTTTATCCTATAAATCCTTCGTGGTTTTGGTTGAAGAGGTAGATTATCAGGCATGTGGATCAATCTATCTAGGTGATAGCATTGTTGGGATAGAATTACCTATGTGTTGGGATGGTGAGTGTTGAACTATTGAACAACCTTGTGTTCAAGGTGCCATAAATATCTAAGACTTCCTAGCATCCTCTTGTTGAATCCTTGGAAGGGAAGTGGAACAATTTAAGGACTATTGAGAAAAGAAGGGGTAAATTTCCTTGGGTGGGATGGGGATATTGGAAATGAGAGACTGTGAGTTGGGAATTGTTGCTAGAGTTTTCCACTTGAGCATGTGTTACATTTTATGTTTTTGGTCAGACCTTAGATTTTCTTAGGAGTGTTTTCCCTTGTGGAGTCATAGCCCCAGATCAGGGGTGACCTGCTATTGAGAGTATATGAACAATAGAGTTTATGGTTGAGAGGAATTTATGAGGTCTACATGTAGTTGGTGATTTACAACGAAAGGTAAGTGCTCTTTATATGTTTTAATGTTTCAATTAAGGTGCATATGTTTATGTTAATTCTGTATGCTTTAACGATACATATTTATGCATGTATAAAATATTGTTAGGAATGCATAATTGTATTTATGTGTAGGGAATATTGGTAATTAATATAGTAGTAGAGAAAATAATTTGTGTGTGGCGTGGCCTAGATTGGGGATGGGGAAGTTGCATATTTTGAGAAGATAAATGGTTTCATCAGTCACCAACCTGCATTTTCTTTTGGTAAAGATATCTTTTTCCATGAAGATAGAACAAACCCTTTCTTCCTTTGATCCCGTGACTAGATGAATCTATATCATAATCACTTAATAACTTCCATGACACATTTTGGGACCCATTCATTTGAAATCTAGTATACTATGGAATTTCTTCCAAGACTTCTTTTACTAGTACCAGATGTCCCCCTTTGGGGAGTCACCGATTACCCTATGTATTTTTTTTTTTTCCCACTTTAAGAATCAACTATTGATAGCCACAATTTTTGTACGAGTTTGGTTTTAGATGTAAACCTAAATACTTTAGCCTCGATCTAGATCTACTAGTTGACAAGAGAGAAAATAATTTATGTAGCTCTTTTCCTACTCAAATATGCCCCACAGTGAGATCATCAATTTTTCTAGGTTAATTTTTATACCTATCGCCTTATAGAACAAGTCCAAAATTCCTTTGAACTTCTCAATTACCCATATTGATGTGTGATATTGCAAGATATTCCAATATTTACCTCTCTGAATCTACCATTTTATGATGCCTCTTTTATCAACCCACTCAACCCATCAACAACTGATAGGAAAATAAGAGAGAATAAGGGAAACCCATGTCTGAAGCCTCTTCCTCACTTGAAGAAAGGAGATTCTACCCCATTTATTAAAATAGAAAATTATAAAAATATTATGGAGTTTGTTAGCACGGAGTATTGTAGGGGTCAAAAAATCACTTTGGTTTGTTTTTTAGTCATAGGGATTTATACGTCTTAGGTTTTGGGTCTTCTTGTTGTGGTCATAACTTAAATTTTGATTTTGAATAAGAAAAGTTATGTTTATCCTTGGTTTAGATTTTTTATGTCATGAGATTAGTCATCATGGAAAGGTAAATAGTCCTTATGAGTCACACTTTTGATCTTAAAATCATTACCATGACATGTCATGCCTCCAATTTATATACAAGTTTTCCTTTGTCACTATCCAACCTCTTAGATGTCAAGTCAAAATTCAGATGTATTTGTTACCAACTCACCAAGAGAGTTCACAATGTACTCATGAGTACCTCATGCATTCATTTGTCATAATTACAGTTAAGAAACGTGTCAAAGGGGATTTCATGGTTTTCAGTGCCTTCATTTAACCAAATTTTCATGGATTATGTCAGAGAATTGATAACAGTCTCCTTGAAGTGCCCAATTTGATTTTGAACTTGGCACTGCAAACTTAGCGTTGTGAACTGGCATTGCAGACTAGCGCTGCAGAATGGCTGAAGAGGATCATCGAGTTTGGACAACTTGCTAATATATCAATTCAAATTCACAAGCATCAACATAAAACCCAGTTTTACCAGGTACTCCTTGATGGTCTCCATGTTGTTTAAATATTGAAAAAACCTGTTTATGTTGCTCTATCTATTGGCACTATGAATTGTTCAAACTCTTTTTCTGCCAACCTTCAAATCCATTTCCATGGTTCCTTGAATTTTGATCACCATTCCAGACTGTTACCTTGACCTCAATGCATATTTTCCTCTACAAATAAGTCATCTATCCCACTAAACACCTCAGCGCTATGAACTGGTTGCTCTGATTATGCAAACTTGGCGCTGCGAACCCTTTGTTCCAGAATTGTTGAAACCCTCATCTTTTGCATGCATTTGTAGTTCAGTTTTAAATGATTGAATGATACCCCTATGAAAGTTGAGATGTATGTTTGATCATTTGTAGAACCAGGCTGAAATTACATACATCACTGGCTCTGCAAACTAATATTTATGCAACTAAAGCTCTGTTATTAAAAAAGAAACTTCACCTATCTTCCTTTCATTACAAATGTCAGTGGTTGATCCATTATACCTCCTTTTTTAAGTGTTCTCCATCTCATACCTTGATGTGTATAGAGTGATGTGTATAAATCTTTGGACACGGTGAGCTTTAGGAAAAACAACACTCTCATTAAAAGCCTAAATTCTTGTGTACTCTATTTTCACACACCTAGTTGTCATAAAAAATTATAGAACACATTCTTCCAGCAGTAGTTATGGATAGTCAACAACAGAAGAAGACTCACAAGGGAGGGGAGATTGTGAGGAAAAAACCTTATGATATGCAACTCCTTAACTCTGAACCTTTGTTCAGGGAAGCTATTCAGAGAGTAGGTTGTATAAATTTCCATCAAAAGATGTAGAGGGGGAAACCAGAGGTGGCCAAAGAGTTTTCACTCCACTTTAATGGGACTAAAACCAAAGTGGGGATGTTAGATTTTGATGGTTTAGAGAATTCCATCTATGTTGCAACATAGATACAAAACAGTGGAGAGAAATGGTTCAAATCTATGTCATTAAATTCTTCCTTCTCAAAGGAATTCCTTAGGCCAGAGTACAAGGAGGACAACTTGTCCAAAGGAGTACCTAGAAGCCACATGCTTGAATGTTTTGACAAGATGTTGATGTTTATATAGAGATACTTCACATGTGAGGGGAGGTTCAACATGGTGTACCAATACCACATCAATCTTTTGTTACACTTCATAGGAAAAGAAACCATGAACCTTCCATTTTATCTTTTTTAGAAGCATTGGTAAGATGTCTGGAAGAGTTCAAGCCAAGTCAAGGAAAGTATATACCAATGTATTTCACCATGGACTTATTAAAATGTTAGTAATGGAAGAGTTAAAGAAAACTAACATTGATTGGGAAACCTTCCTCTCTTCATCACAGTTTCAGTTAGATTTTTCCCCCACTCCATGGTCCAAGAGACAAATTCCTACTCTCGTTGAGAGGACTATGTATTCATAGGATAGCAAGAAGAAAACGGTTACTATGACTGATAAATATGACAAAGCCACTTATGAAGCAGGATTAGGAGGCCTTCACAACCTACAGATAGAGGAAATTCACCAATGGCAGATCCTATCCCTATGGAGGTTCCTTCAATAAAACCAAGAGGCTTGAAAGGAAAAAAACTTGTTTTTTCCCCACCCATTGTTGCAGACAAGGTTAAACCTAGAAGGCCTTTTACTAGAGAAACAACCAAGCAACATGTCCTTGTGAAAGATGATACAAAAGAGACCTCAGCCTAGGAAAAATGAAAGTATCAATATTCTAAGCATCCTATAGAATTTTTTGCAATCACTACTCCTCAGCATGAAATCAACCCCACCTTTAAGAGGCTTAAGAGGAAGCTCAAGGAAGCAAGAGCTCAAGTTGATAAGTTGAAGACGGAAGACTTGGGTTCCAGGAAGAAGCTTAAGGAGATGTTGGGAATGTATCATGAGACCATTGATAATACAAGGTTTTTGGTTAAAATATTTTTTCCCCTTCATAGGCAGCTCAAAAATCTCTACAGGAAGAACAAAAGCCATCAAGCTCAAATCAAGAAATTGAAGGGAAAATTAAAACAGTTTCAAAGAAGAATTGGCAAAGAGAAACCTATACATGCTGGCCAAGGTTGCTATCAGAAGAAGATCGAGAACTAAAAGATAAATTCATCGATCTTCCAAAAAACTGACATCAATTTTGGTCAAAGCTTCTTTTATATGCCTGTACAATATTTTTGGTGATGGCTATGAGTTTTGAACCATAACTATCAGTTTAGGTGTCTTTTCCCCAATTATATATCAAGGTAATGAAGTTTTGCAACATATCTGGACACCTGGTATGAGTTTTGGGGTGATGAAACTTTGGAAAATGTGAAACATGCCGCTACAGGAAAGTTCACAGTGCCTGGAACCATTGGTGTTGCGAACTGGTTGTTTCACGACAGTTTGCAGCACTGCGCTCCGAACTCATTTTTTTGGAGATTTTGGAGGGAAAGAGAGCTTCTAGTTGTCAGCATGAATTCGTACCATCACTCTGAAGGTTATTTGCAATCTGAGAGGCCACTTTCCTAAAGAATATGCAGTCTTATGGACACATCATCAACCATTATAGAATGTTTTAAATGTTGCCAACATCCTCCTTGAAAGTAGAAATTTGTTTCTTTTCTATTGTACACCTATTGACATGCTTCCCTTAGGCACAGGGATCCTATGAGGAAGTTGTAAGGCGAATTGTAAAGTTGGCAATGATAGTTTAGGGTATTTAAAGGGCATTGTAAGACTTAGGAGAGGTTCGAATGGTGTGACTAAGAAACTCTTATTTTGATATTGTCTTCTGTAGCAAAGTTTTCTCCATAATGTATGGACTAGATCCAAGATACTTTTAATAGTGGAAATCAATCTTCCTTCTTTTATCATATTTTGCTATCTTACCTTGATATTAGTCTATGTTGAATGATTTATCTGGCTGATGATTTATTTATTGCAATGAAGGATCTATTGTGATATTGTATGCAAGTGTATTCGAGTATTTTCTCTTTGATTGTAAGAGGTTCTTATTTCAAAGATTTTTCTTCATATGTGTGTCAGTGTTACCTGATGTAAATGATATACATATTACACTTTCCTTTTTAAGTCTTCTATCTATAATTTTATCTCTTAAAACCTAATCTCAAGTTATCCAAGGACTTATTTGTTGGTGTATATTGCATGGATTTTTCTGTGATTGACATCTTTAACTCAATTTTCCATCGATTTTCCACCTTTTATAAACATTTATCTTTTACATTCTGATGGGTATTAGGCTTACACCTACATCATTCTAGGTGTGACTTCTAGTGCTAACATGGTTCATGACCCATACTACAAACTAATGACAAAAACGTAAATGTATGAGAATTAGACTAAGGTAAAACCAATGTACTTTGTCATATGCTTTAGATAGTTCCACATTAATCACCATTGATCTTTGGTTACTATCCTTGATTGAGTGGAGTCCTTCTTGGGTGATCCCTAATGCCTAATAAATTTGTCTTCCCTCTAAAAATCCAAATTGTTCACCATAAATTTGCCTTAATAAATATTTTTTCAATCTTCTATCCATTACCTTTGATATCATTTTATATACACAATTTCATAATGAGATTGGTTTGAATTTTCCAAATCTTGTCGAATTATCACCTTTGGGGATCAATACTCGAAATGTTGTGTTGAAAGATCTAGGATTTTTCTTGCAGTTCTAATAGCCACAACCACCCTTCATAAATATTCTTCAATAGAATCATAACATCTTAAAAAAAAATCCACATGGAAGCTATTTGTCCCTAGACCTTTGTCCTTTTGAAAACTTTGTAATTAACCCCTTCTATAGCTATATCCTTAAAATATGTTTCCCACATGCCATCTCCCTTCTCAATTTTCCATATCGCATTTGTCAAGAAAAAAATTAGGGGGTAAATTTTCCCATGGGCTAATTTTCCATTTTTTCCAAAAAAATGATTCATCAATTTCCATTATATTCGCCAAAATTTTATATCATAAAAATATTTTACTCTAATAATCCAAAAAATTCTATAAACTAAATAAAATCCTTAGAAATTTTAATTCTTTTAAAAGAGTATGGCCAAGAATTTTATGTTTGGAAATTTAAGAATTAGTACGATTCAACAAGGTTTTTACACTTTAAGATAAGTAAGGATCCTTAAAATTTTACATGAATTTTATGTTCTTCCTCCAATTTTCATATTTCTAAAAAAAATGTGTTTTCATAACATGCTTGGAGACATAAATCTCTACTTGTGAGCTCGGACCCATTCTTTTTCTTTTTCTAGGAGGATGTGTCTCTTTTTTGTCTTCAAGTAACTTTACCTCATAGTTCCTTTCCTCGGCCATATAACCAAAACCCTCATTATTCTAGTGTATTTCTAAGGCATCCTCCACTTTCCTATGAGTTATGTCACCTTTCTTCCTTTTGTCTCTTTCCCATTGTGCTTCCAACTTTTCCACTTCTTTTGGTGAAAAATGTTGTAATTTGGTGACAACGAATTCCCAAGAATGGATTTTAGATCCTATTATTCAGAATTGGTTGTAACTAAATTAGACCAAGGATAAGAGCGCATTAAATGAATCTGTTTCTTGTGTAAATTACTATAAATTTGTGTATGCCCGTAGAGGTTGAGAGAGATGAATGAGTGAAGTTGTTGTAATCTCCATGATTTGAATAATTAGAAAACCGATACCTCTGCTTGGTGGACATAGCCCAAATCTAGGGTGAACCACGTAAAATCTGTGTTTGTTAATCTGCATGATTGTTGATTGTCTTATCTGAATTGTGTATTCTGCATTTGCAATTCTAACAATTGGTATAAGAGAGAAGGTGAATTGAGTAGGTGTCGCGGGTGGGAATTGAGTAACAGGTCATCGATGCTCCCTAGGCACTGTTAGACGCGCGTCGACGCACTCACACTTAAGAAATTCCAACAAAATAGTACTAGTGCAGATTCACTTGACTTTCCATCTTACGATTTCTAGACATTTTCGGTCTTGTTTACAAAATCCTCCTCCTTAAATCATTATGGTTTCATCTTAAAAGGGTTGATTGGTCTCTCTTGTGCAAGGGATTATTGGAGTATGGTTAGACTCCCCTCTTGAGGAGACTCATTACTTAATCTGAGTGACTTCATCAAGGAAATCTTTAGAAATCAGGAAATTATGTAACCTCTTTACAATACAAGTCTTTAGCAATCTTTTGCTTCTCTAGGTTGCACTTAGTTTGGCAAGTTCAATATTTGACAAGCCTACTTCTTCCAACTTTTTAATAACTAAATAGACAACCCACTTACATAGTTGATCATTATGAAGCTCCTAAAATAAATTTTAAATCTCACCATAACTAAACTAGTTTGGATCTAATCTATTTTTGAATAAAAGTATCTCAATATTCTACCATATTCATATATGCTCCATAAACATTCAAGATAGTAATATATTTTCCTATAAAAGTCCTATTGTAAAAAGTCAAAAAATAATAAAAACATTTCTTCCACCAATTAATGTTCCCTTCACCTCTTAATTAGATGAATAAAATTAAATTCCCAACCAAACATGTTTTAAATTATTCTATTAGTGATAATTTCTTACAACATGATCATAGATGGGTTTGTTGTCTCTAACATGATCATAGATGGGTTTGTTGTCCTATTAATTTTTAGCTCATCTATTATTTGAATTCATCTATACTATTTCAGGAATGTTAAAGATTTTTTTTTTAAAGTTCTTATTTTCATAAGAAAAGGTGTCACACATAATTAACATGTTTTTTTTATAATGTTTTTCTTTTATAAATGTTACATGTTTTTTATAAATGTTTATTTTCGTAAGAAAATGTGTCACATATAATTAACATGTTTTTTTGATTTAGGGATAATTTGTATGGATTATGTAGACTAGCATAAGGTTCAAATTTAAATAACTACCACTATAAACTCTAACCCTAAGCTAATATCAACACCCTAAACTAGTGTCAACAAAAAACAAACCATATCTTCACTGAAAATCCCACTCAAAAAATGTCACACCATGTTAAACAGTGTTAAACAACGTTATGTTAAGAATTCTACGCCTCTACACAAATTGAGGGCGATACCAAACACGCTGTTTACCAAATATAGGCGACCGATGCTAAAATTGAACCTCTTAAGTAGGTGAGCCTATTTGTTTGTTTTGTTGATGTTTATGTTTCACAAACAAGCGGAAAGATGAACAGCGATTTAGCATATTGTCATTGCAAATAGGTTAAATATAACATATTTGATTCATTTCTGCTAATTTTTACAGAGATTGAAAATAACTTCAGTGAAAAAACTGTGGCCACCCTGAATAATATCCCATTATTTGGTCATTTTATTCATCAGCTCGAGGTTAAGGTACCTTACTTTGAACGACATCAAGCTTCACCACGAACGACATCGAGGTTAAGGTTAAGGTATTCCACCCTGAACGACTTCTAGAGTAAAATTTTGAAAATGGGGAAAAACTTTTAAAGTAAGATTTTGAAATGCATGGAACTTTGATCCATATAAAACTCAAATTATCCCTGAAAATCTGATCAAATTCAGATCCATTTTTTACCTGAAAAACAAGTGTTGCTGAAAAGTTAGCCTGAGTTTAGTCCACGTCTATGTTTCCTAACAATTTTTCTGACGAGTTTTGCCTGTTTGTACAAGACGGCACAGTTATTTTAAAAGCTTTGATCCCTCTGCATACAAGGGTGAAGAAGAGTTCTAAGAGTTAGAACATGTTATAAGTAATGAAATGAAAATTTGGAATAATTAAAAGCTAAGAGTAAGGAATTGATGTAAAATTAATTAAAAAAATAGGGAATTGATATAAAATTAATTAAAAAAATAAGATGACTAGCTGCTTGTTTATTCCTTATTCAGGTTTGAAGTGAAAATTGCATGTCAAATTAGATGATGAAAGGAAGAAAATTAACATTTCTTTTTATATGTACAAATAATAAAAGTGATAACTGTTTGAGGAAAGTAGTTAAAAAATTGTTGTACACCAAGTTGTAATTCTTTCGATTTAACCAAATATTTCAAGAATCTATACTAAGTCAAAACTTCACCATCACAGCACTTCCATTCCATTGACTCTTTGAACTTACAGCTTGCCCAGGTTCAATTCCTTGTTATGATGGGGGTGTTGGACTCTTCACCGCACCTATGAAAAGTGATCTCGAAAATTGATCTCGTGGGCACATGAAAAGCAACCGAATTTCCGCACGTGATCGCTGTGGATGTTTCCGCTGAGATCACTTTAGCTCCTGGACATCAACATACCAGTTTCATACTCACACTTTATTCAATTCTGGTTGCAAAGCAAAAACTCCGGCCTTTGGCAGAGCGGATACGTCGTTGAGGATTTCCCTCTCATCTCAGAATGTGATTGCGTGTAGGGACAGGGAAAATATTGCTGAAACTGAAACAAAAACGAAACCTAAATTTTAGGTTTTCTACCATTAACGTTTTACGTTTTATACACTCAAAAGGCACAAAAACTATTTTAGCCCCACGCATTTATTGTGAATCTGTCATTAATCTCTACCGAGGATATAAAATAACCGTCCCTATCGATCAAGTTTACAAATGACAAGGATTCGTCACTATCGATCAAGTTTACAAATGACAAGGATTCGTCACTATCGATCAAGTTTACAAATTGAAACCTTTATAATGGGTAGTTTGGAACAGTAAATTTGGTAGAAATTTAAGCGTATCAGTTAAGTTTAGAAATCCTTGTTGACTTAAAGATAAGGAATATATAAAACTGACTTTTATAGTCAGTAGAAGCAAAGGATTATATAAAACTGACTTTTATAGTCAGTAGAAGCAAAAACATAACACTTTAACAAAGCATAAATAAGCTAAACAAACCGAGAATAACAATCACACAATTGACACACTGATTTATGTGGAAACCTAATATGGGTAAAAACCATGGACACTCTGTATTCTTATTATTCAAGGGAGAATTACAATAGCCAATCACAGACATACAACTAAACTATTGTGTCTTGCTCACACACACACTACACTTTGTACTCTCATCACCTCTATGGGTATGCTCATATATATTGCATCTCTCAAACAATTAGACAAACTGATTATAACAAGATCCACTACTTACACAAATTGTTCAAAAAAGAGTGGATGCATGCACATTCTAAATATAGCTGATATGCATGTGCATGTGACCACATGGGAAATTGGTTGGCATGTTTCCAACAATCTCCATTTCCAGAGCCACTCCCCCTTCATCAACAACCTATCTTACAAAATGGTATTGGATAGAAATCTGCTTCATACTGTGATACGTTGGATTGCTAGCCAAAGCAATAGCATTTTGACTATCCCAAAATACTTTCACCTTGTCCTACATCCTTCCAAACTTACCCAAAAAACCTTTTAACCAAATTGCATCCTTACATGCATGTGAAGTAGCCATATACTCTTCCTCAATAATGGATAAAGTAACTACGCTTTGAAGCTTTGGCATCCAACTAACACGTCCTCCTGCAAGAGTAAAGACATATTCCTAAGTGCATCTCCTTTTGTCCAAGTCACGCAAAATTTTAATCTACATAACCATAAATTGAATCATTGGATGGAACCATTATAGGTGATAGAATAATTACTTGTTCATCTAAGATACCGAAGCACCAATTTTTGTGTTGCCCAATGCTCTTTACCTAGATTTTCCATGTATCCACTAACAACACCAACTGCATGTGAAATATTTGTTCTAGTACTCACCATCACAAACACCAAACTTCCTACTTCATTAGCATATGGTACACAAGACATATAATTGTTTTCTTCATCATTACTAGGACATAAACCTAAAGAAAGATTGAAATGGGAAGCCAAAGGGATCTGTATAGGTCGCACATTATTCATATTGAATCTCATAAGTATTTTCTCCACATACTTCTGTTGTGATAACCACAACTTACCATTTTTCTTGTCTCTGTGTATCTCCATGCCTAAGATTTGTTTTGTTGCTCCTAGATTCTTCATATCAAGCGCCCTAGCCAAGTGAGTCTTTAACATGTTGATTTTGACCATGTGCTTTTGCTTACGAGAAGCATATCGTTAACATATAACACCAAAATAATGAACATGCCATTTTCCAACTTTTTAAAGTAAACAGAATTCAATCATATTCATTTCTTGTAAAATTTAGGCTCACCATGAAGGAATCAAACTTCTTGTACAATTTCCTGGGAGACTGTCTCGGGCCATACAACGACATCTTGAGTTAGAAAACAACCTCTTATTGCGATCCTGAGATCTGAACAAATCTCTCTCTCTCTCTCTCTCTCTCTCTCTCTCTCTCTCTCTCTCTCTATATATATATATATATATATATATATATATATATATCATCAAATCTCCATGTAGAAGCGTTGTTTATATATCCACATCCAAATCTCCATGTAGAAACGTTGTTTTAACATCTAGCTTCTCTAACTCAAGATCAAGTAAAGAAACTAATGATAACACAACACGAACTGAAACAAGCTTCACAAAGGTGAAAATATTTCATGAAAGTCAATATCTTTCTTTTGAGAATAACGTTTTGCTACCAGTCTTGCTTTATATCTTTTGACTTTATCATTAGTACCCTTTTTCATTTTGTAGACCCCCTTGCAACCAACAACCTTCCTGTCCCTTGGAAGTTCTACGAGGCCCATGTTTTATTCCTCTCTAAGGCATCCATTTCTTCTTTCATAGATTTTTCCCATTTATCACTTTCAGATACCTTAATTCCTTCCTGAAAACAACTAGGTTCTCCATCAATAGAAACCAAAGCCCTAGATGAAACATAATTGTCATACCTTGTAGGAGGATTCATGACCTGTGTAGATCTCCTTAGAGATGGTTGAGGCATATCCTCAATTTCATGATCCTCCCTTTCTAAAGATGGTTGAGTTTTCAACTGAATTTGTGGAACTTGCGATACCTTTACATGTCTCAATTAAACATTGATTTTAAGAGTGAGGATTCATCAAATACTACATCTCTACTTATGATGAGTTTGTGGGTAGTAGGATCCCACAATCTATACTCATTGACTCCATCACCATAACAAACAACGACATGTCTCGTTGATATAGGTTCTTATTTAAAATGTTGATCTTTAGAAATAAGAGCATAAGCATCACAACCAAATATTCTCATATTTGAAAAATTAGATGAATGACTTGTCCATACCTCTTCTGGAATCTTACAATTTATAGTAGTTGATGGTGACTGATTTATCAGATAGCACGTTGTAAGAACTGCTTCTGCCTACAATTCATGTTGCAACTTGGCATTATTGAGCATGCTCATTGATCTCTCTAGGAGAGTCCTATTCATGTGTTCAACAATAATATTTTGTTGAGGAGTATAAATCGTGGTCTTATGTCTTTCAATCCCATCTTCCTTGCAATAGTTCTCAAATTCCACAGATGTGAAATCACCTCCATTATCTGTTCTTAAACACTTGATTGACTTGTCAGTAGTCTTTTCAACCAAAGCTCTCAATTGGTTAAAAGTATTAAATACATCAGTTTTTCATTTAAGTAAATAGACCCAAAACTTTATGGAGTAATCATCTATAAATGTTATAAAATATGATGATCCTCCAAAAAAAAATATAGGAGATAGTCCCCAAACATATGAATGAATGTGATCAATGATACCTTTGCTTATATGCCTTCCTCTTTTAAACTTCTCTCTACACTATTTTCCAAAGACACAATACTTGCAAAAATTCAAATTCAGAAACTTTAAAATTGGAAGGACTTACAATCAACCAGTACCTTAAGCCCTTTCTCGCTCATATGACCCAACCGTTGATGCCACAAAAGAACATAGTCACTTGCATATTTATATGCTACCACTATTGATTTACTTTTTTCCTTACTTCAAGATGATAAAGGTTCCCAATCCACTTTTCCTTCATGACTACTAAGATGCCTTTCGACACCTTCAGTACTCCACCTTGAGTTGTACATTTGTAACCATTAGAATCTAGAAATCCCAAATATATCAAATTCTTTGTAAGTTCGGGTACATGCCTTACATTTGTTAATGTTCTTATAGAACTATCATGTATTTTAATCTGGATGCTACCAACTCAAACAATTTCACAAGAAAAACCATTTCCCATAAAAACAACACCGTCTTCAATAGATTGGTAAGTTGAGAACCAATTTATATGAATACACATGTGGTTGACCAATGTTGATGTTGATGTGAAACATCACAAGTAGAAAATACCTCACAAACCATACCTGAAATGTAATCTAAACTTGTTTCAGCTAAAATTATCTTCATTTGCTTCTTTTGTGGAGTCCTCCTTGGATGCATTTTGTCTTTTCCAACAATCCTTCTTGAGATGCCCGAATTTTCCATAGAACCAACATTTCTACATACTCTTCTTTCCTTTTGACTTAGACCTTGATGTACCTCTATGATTTTTCCCTCTTTCTGTAGATTAACCTCTCACAACCATTGCTTGTATTGTTGGGGTTTTTTTACTGGATATTCTCCTCATCTCCTCAGACAACAAATCTCCCATAATAGTGTTATAATCAATGACATCTATTGAGGTAAACCACATAGATGTGACTAGATGATCCTAGGACTACAAAAATGAGCACAATAGTGTAACTTCCTTGTCCTCATCTTCATACTTTACGTCCATACTAGATAATTGACAAATCGAAGTATTGAAAACATTCAAGTGATCAACAATTCTTTTACCTTCTTTCATCCACAAGTTGTACAACTTCCTCTTCAAGAAGATTTTTTTCGTCAAGGACTTTTTCATATACAAAATCTCCAGTCGGTTCTACAAAATTGTTTTTGTATCCACTCCAGCAGTGTTAAAAAACACTTCATCTGCCAGACACAAACGAATGGTACTCAGGGATGTTGCATCAATATATTCCCAGTCCTCATCTGTCATGCTTGTCAGTTTCTTTGACTTTCCCATCAAAGAATTTTTTCAATCCTTGTTGTACAAGAAGATCCCACATCTTGAGCTTCCATAGCTCGAAGTTATTCTTACCTATGTATTTCTCAAATTCGTATTTCGAACTTTCAACCTTAGCCATTTTTCTCAAAAGACCTCTGCCAAATCATAGGCAAGCCCAAGCTCAATCTTTTGCTCAGACAGGAAAACAACCCTTTTTCCAAAACACTTTCCTTCCCCTACTTTAAGTGAAGCAGAAGATGCCGCACCCGCAGGTACGTCCGCTCTCGCAGGACCTTCTTTCTCCTCGGCTCGAAGAACTCCAAGGTTCTTCTATTTCCCTATCAGAAAATCTGCACCCATAGTTATCTTCGCTTGATCCCCCTTCCTTGAATATCGGAGGATCGAAACTCGCAGCTTCACGAGTCCACTGTCGATCACTGGGTTCTCGAATCCTCGAGACCCGATGGTCAGTCAATTGCTAACTTTTCTCCCTCCACTATCAGGACTTCTGCTCTATCGCGTCTTCGCACCTTGCGACACCAACCACTTGGGTTTTCAACCTCCGATACCCAATGCGTCGAAACACCGATTTCGGGACTTTCGTGCTATCGCGATCTCGCCACTCACGACTTCACTACTCGCGAGCTTGAATTATTTCCACGTTGACTCCCGATACCCGAGACGCCAAAACTTGTGATCTCGCTCCCTTGCGACTTCACTTCTCGTGACTTCGCGGTTTCTGTTGCGAAACCTTCGACACTTATCTTACGAGATCCCGATAGGCGATCTCGCGATGGATCCAACGACCCTGATTGGCTTGGATCAATGGCTTGATATGTCATGAGCTTTGGACCTCCTTCACGCTTACACGATAATCTCCCTGCACCTCCGTGAGATCCAACGGCCCACAGAACTTCACGAATTCTCCTCGGAGAGATCTGTCTTTCAATTCCTCCAAGGCCTCAGCCTTTGCTATTTTCTTCTCTGTGAACTCCTTGAATCTGAGCTTCGTTGCGTGTATAGAAACACTGAATACTCCTGGCTTTCTTCCTTTGAATTATCAAAGGATTCTTTTGACTTCTGCACCTCTGCAGAGTCTTCTCATGCGCACACTGGTGTTATCTCTTCTGAGCTTTTGCAACCGCTCAGACCCCTTGAGGGATTTTGGCTTCTTTCTCCCACAGATGGAGAAATGAAACGAATACCCTCTGATTATCCGTCTACTCAAGCTTCTCTTGCTGGAGCTTCAAGGTGTTCAGCAACCTTGAGAAGAATCCCTCAGTGGACTCTTCCTCACCCGCCAGAACTCAAAGAGTTCTTTCCCCTTCTGTGCCTATTTGCAAACTTCCTCAATGCCCTCTCTGGCGGAGTATCCGCTCAATGCCCACTTGGCAGAGCTCTCTCAGAATCCTCAATGATTATGTTTTCTCTTTCAAACTCTCAGCAGAGTTCTTCTCTCATCACCCTGTGCCTACGCTCAATGCCCTCTGGGCAGAGCTTCTACAGAACTCCTAAGAGACTCTGTCTGCAATTGTGTTTCAACTACAGAACCTTGCCTCCAAGGTATTCAACAACCTTGAGGTCTTCTTCTCCCTGAGTTTTTGATCTTAGTTTCTGTGCCGCAACACATCTTCGTCTGACTCCGCAGAGTTCAAAAGTGCATCCTCTGTGCACTGGTATTCAGAGTCTGCAGCACTCTATCACGCCCTCCTGGATTGAAACCTCAAAGACCTTCAACCCTGAAATCAAACAAACTCCCGCAGAATGCATCAACATAACATACATTCACAGCATACATAGAGAACACACACAAACATCCATATAACACAGAAATGCAGGAAAACTGTTGTTTGTATTAAAAATGGCAAAATGCCTGTATCTTTACAAATGGTGTTCTTGAGCTCTCCCTCTAGCTCTCTCTCTTATCTACCATTCTACCACAACCACTCTAACTCAAAATGAGATCTCAAAATGAGATCTCAAAATCTCTTTTACCTGAGGGGCTCATCGAGCGCTTCCCTCCAGGTTCACCTACTATAATAAATTACATTCAATGGATGTCTAGTCCAGTGTATGGATTCTAGATCTCAACCGACCTAGCATTAAAGCCGATCTACCTAATGCCTTCTCAAAGGCACGACTTCCATGGCTCACCAGCCTAACACATTTAATTACATTCAATTTAAATTTTACATGAGGCTGCACCTCCTTTCTAGCATTTGAATGCATGCGCGCTGATGTGGCTGGTTGGCTGGCTATGTGGAGAGATGCTCCTGCATCATACTCCTCAACTACAAAATCATGAGCTCCTGCTCATGCGCTCCCCTCTCATCCGCACCACTCTGCTGCTGTTGTTGTTGCTTCTGCTGTGCTGCTGCTACTGCTTCATTCCCTCTGCTCAGCTGCTCCCTGCTGGCAGTCTCTGCTGACTTTAACATCAGCTCCATGATCTCACTGATCACTTCATCCAGATGCTCCCATGGCTGGTTCTGTTTTTGCAGTCTCCTCAACTGCAAAAATTTTTGGCCATTGGGCAGATCATCATGATCTCCCATGCCTCCTTCATCATTTTCCAATTTTACCTGTTGGATGTGCATGCACTGCAATTTCACCCTTTCTTCCAGGGCTTCAATCTGTTCCCACAGATCAACAAAACATATGTTGTTCGTGTCTTCTTTTTCTTCTGCTGCTGCTACAAATTCCCACGTTGCAATCCCTTCAGCTTCATCGCTGAATGCGTTGAGCCATTCCTCGAAATTCTCATCTTCGTCTTTTGCTTCTGATTCTTCTTCTGTTGTCAGCTTCAGTGCTACAACTTCTCCAGCTTCTTGGCCGAATATGATGAGACATTCCTCTGAATGCTCATTCTCCTCTTCGTCCATTTCTACTTGTGCTTGGGCAGTCTCAAATACCTGCTCCAACTCCCCTTGGACAGTCATCGTCAGTGGTGACTATTCTTCTGTTGTTGCTTCTCCTGCAACACAAATTTCTACCTCCTCCTGGGCAAACGGTAGGAATACTTCAATTCCCCCAATCATCAGAATATCATCCTGATATTCCTCCTCTTCTGTCAGCTGCACCTACTGATCCAGATCTGTCTTTGAGCTCACATGTTCTGTCAGCTTCCCTGGCTGATTCGAACTCACTTCTGAGTCTATGAGACCCAAATATAGTCTCATCTGCTCATCCCTGCCCACCTGGCAATATGGGATGCTTCCACTGCCCTCCTGGCAGATTTTGAGATCAAACGATCCCATCTTCATCAACACCCAATGCTGAGTTGAACTCACCTCCCAGTCCCTGAGACTTTCAGATAGTCTCAAACGCTCATCTCTGCCCTCCTGGCAATATGAGACGCTCTTGCTGCCCTCCTGGCAGTCTTCGAGATTCCGTAGCGATCTTCGATCATTGCCCAGCTAGCAATGCGAAATTCCCTCACTATCTCCCTGACATTCCATGAGATCTTCAGCTGATCTCAACTTGTTTCCCTCCTGGCAAACTGGAATTTCCTCTGCTCTACTCATCTGGCAGTTCTTGAGATCATCAAACGACCCCAATTCATTCTCTGCACCGAGAATGTCTCCAATTTTTGTTTCGCATACCTGAACCAATTCTTCCTCTTCTGTGGCCTTGAGGTTTTCAGCATACCTCAGCCATTCCCTCAACAGCCTGCGCTGTCTTCTAGCCATTAGCTCCCTGACTGGCCATTTTATCTTTGGCTCCTTCATGGGCCATTCGTGCATCCATATCACTCTCCTATCCTGTCGAATCTTCATTTCGAGCTTTTCCATGTCTGCCTTAATAGCAGTGAGCTCTTTATCCATCTCTACAAGCTCTTCTATTTTTCTCTTTCTCCCAGCATATCTATGGCCTTCAATAGCCATCTTGCTGTCTTTGTCTGCTCTCCGGGCAAACTTGCTGCTGTCACTCTTTACTAAGAGTGTTACCAGCTTCATCCTCTAGTCCTGCCGACTGTCTCCTTGATTGCTGCCTACCTGCAAACAATCATTACAGAGTCCTCAACAACTTTGTCTTCTTCCTTCTTTCCTCTCGCTTCACCTGAAATATACAGATGAATTCCCGCTCTGATACCACTTGACGCAGAAGATGTCGCACCCGCAGGTACGTCTGCTCTCGCAGGACCTTCTTTCTCCTTGGCCCGAAGAACTCCAAGGTTTTTCTATTTCCCTATCGGGAAATCTGCACCCACAGTTCTCTTCGCTCGATCCCCCTTCCTTGATTATCGGAGGATCGGAACTCACGGCTTCGCGAGTCCACTATCGATCACTGGGTTCTTGAATCCCTGAGACCCGATGGTCAGTCAATCGCTGACTTTTCTCCCTTCGTTATCGGGACTTCGGCTCTATCGTGTCTTCGCACCTCGCGACACCAACCACTTGGGTTTTCAACCTCTGATACCCGATGCACTGAAATGCCGATGTCAGGACTTCCGCGCTATCGTGATCTTTCCACTCGCGACTTCGCTACTCGCGAGGTTGAATTATTTCCACGTCAAATCCCAATACCCGAGATGTCGAAACTCGCAATCTCGCTACCTCGCGACTTCACTTCTCGTGACTTCATGGTTTCCGTTGCCAAACCTTCGACAATTATATTACAAGATCCCAATAGGCGATCTCGCGATGGATCCAATGACCCTGATTGGCTTGGATCAACGACTCGATCTGTCCTGAGCTTTGGACCTCGTTCACGCTTACACGATAATCTCCTTGCACCTTCGTGAGATCCAACGGCCCATGGAACTTCACGAATTCTCCTCAGAGAGATCTGTCTTTCAATTCCTCCAAGGCCTCAACCTTTGTTGTTTTCTTCTCTGCGAACTCCTCGAATCTGAGCTTCGCTGCGCGTATAGAAACGTTCAATAGTCCTGGCTTTCTTCATTTGAATTCTCAAAGGATTCTTTTGACTTCTGCGCCTCTGCAGGGTCTTCTCATGCGCATACTGGTGTTATCTCTTATGATCTTTTACAACAGCTCAGACCCCTTGAGGGATTTTGGCTTCTTTCTCCCACAGATGGAGAAATGAAATGAATACCCTCTAGTTATCTGTCTACTCAAGCTTCTCCTACTGGAGCTTCAAGGTGTTCAACAACCTTGTGAAGAATCCCTCATTGGACTCTTCCTCACCCTACATAACTCAAAGAGTTCTTTCCCCTTATGTGGCTATTTGCACACTTCCTCGACGCCCTCTCTGGTGGAGTATCCACTCAATTCCCACTTGGCAGAGCTCTCTCAGAATCCTCAGTGATTCTATTTTCTCTTTCAAACTCTCAGCAGAGCTCTTCTCTTAGCACCCTGTGCGTACGCTCAATGCCCTCCTCGCAAAGCTTCTACAGAACTCCTAAGAGACTCTGTCTGCAATTGTGTTTCAACTACACAACCTTGCCTCCAAGGTATTCAGCAACCTTGAGGTCTTATTCTCCCTGAGTTTTTGATCTCAGTTCCTGTTCCGCAGCACGTCTTCATCTGACTCCGCAGAGTTCAGAATTGCATCCTCTGTGCACTGGTATTCAGAGTCCGCAGCACTCTGTCACGCCCTCCTGGCATGAAACCTCAAAGACCTTCAACCCTGAAATCAAACAAACTCCCGCAGAATGCATCAACATAACATACATTCACAGCATACATAGAGAAAACACACAGACATCCATATAACACAGAAATGCAGGAAAACTGATGTTTGTATTAAAAATGGAAAAATGCCTATATCTTTACAAATGGTTTTCTCAAGCTCTCCCTCTGGCTCTCTCTCTTCTCTACCATGCTACCACAACCACTCTAACTCAAAATTATATCTCAAAATCTCTTTTACTTGAGGGGCTCATCGAGCGCTTCTCTCCAGGTTCACCTACTCTAATAAATTACATTCAATGGTTGTCTAGTCCAGCGTATGGATTCTAGATCTCAGCCGACCTAGCATTAAAGTCGATCTACCTAATGCCTTCTCAAAGGAACGGCTTCCATGTCTCACCAGCCTAACACATTTAATTACATTCAATTTAAATTTTACATGAGGCTGCGCCTCCTTTCTAGCATTTGAATGCATGCGCGCTGACGTGGCTGGCTGGCTGGCTGCGTGGAGAGATGCTCCTGCATCATTAAGAGGGAGGCACTCCTCTAGTGTTTTTTAGGGTGTGCTGCGCTTAGATCGATGCTCCTTTAATCCCGCGGGTGGCGCACCGATTTGGATGACGACGCTATGTGAGTGTGGAAAGGTGAGCATTGATTTCCTGGCACTCTGTGTTGCATGAAACAAGTGCGCCAAAGTGGGGAAAATCCTATTTCATAAGTGTGTTAGCACCAATGTGTCTCTAACACTGCCTAGGGAGCGTCACTATCCCAAAAATCCCTCAATCACACCTTTT
>SNQJ01S0016092.1:9537-21425 GCA_010110895.2 Picea sitchensis
TAGGATCATTTGCAATCTTCAATGGATTAATAGTTGCAAGTTTTATTAGTTGTAATCAAGCTAAATTTAATTATCATTTCAATTATGTTTTCATAGATCTATTCGGTTCATTTATCTTGCTTTAGTATAATAGGATAGGAATAGATTTTGGAGTTATTTTTTTTAAAAGCATTCTAGTTTTGAAATCTGAGTTTTAATGATAGGATTAGTTTAGTTTAGATTATAAAATATCAGTTGTGAATTTGAATTGAAATTTTAATTAGAAGAGTGGATTTGAATGAATATTTTTAATCATAAGTTTATCAGTTTGTAAATTTTCTTGAATTAGTATAAGTGTGTTTTTTAATCACTGATGATTGATGCATGGATTTTAGAGATCACATGGATTCCCAAGATACTTAGTGTTGCTTCTATGATGGAAAATATTTCGTTAGATTGTTTGATTCACACTTTCCATTTATCTGTAGAAATCAATATTGAATTAATCCCTCTCAAACTGTCACTAATATTCAGATGCCATCCTGATGTTATTCGACACCGAAGACATAATCATCATCTTTGTATTATCTTTTTCATGTTATTGCAAATTAGGAATAGTTTTGATTAATTAGAATGTGATTACAATCATGATGGTTTTTGATTAAGTAGGTTAATATTTCTTCTTTGAAAAATAGAAATTTTATTATGATTTATTTTTAAGAATAGAGTTCACTTATTGAAATAGTCTTGATACGTTAGTTATCTTCTTTCCTATTTGCTTAAAGATAAAAATATCAAAAGTAATTTACATGTTGTTTCTCATTAGGTTGAATAGATTAACTTGTTTAAAATAGGTTATGATTTGTTCTTTTAGAAATAGTCCATCAATACATTGTTTGAAGCTTCTCAGGCTAAATAGTTTAATATCATTAATAGGATTTGCTAATTGATAAAAATTAAAAGAGTCATCTCCTAAGTAGATTGATCCTTAGATAGACCACCCCCTTAGTTAGACAATACTTCCATTAGCTTTTATTCCTTGTCCCATACAGTGCCACAACTCTAAGTTTACTTACCCCGGGTTAACAATTTAATTGAGGGATTTAGTTCATATAGAATACCCATCACATCCCCGACCCATAGAACAAAGGACATAGCAAGGATGGACCCCCTCAGAACAACCAATACAAGCTGTAAACAAAAAAGGGTAATGAAAAGATGAATAAAGACACTGGGAAATGGTGTGAATTTGATAAAATCCCTTGACATAACACCGATGAATGTCAATATGAAAGACTCAGAGTCTGAGCCAAGTTTTGACTCTGAATTAGATCCAGAAAAAGGGAAGTGAATCATTGACGTAGAATCTAGGGCCATTGTCACTACCACCAAGGTCCAGGAATGTGAAACATAGGAACCAAAGGAAGGTGAACTCTATTTTTAATCTCAAATGTGAGTGAAGGGTTCTCCACTTTGTTTAATTGTCAATAGAAAAATCCAAAAGAACCTGATGTCAACATAGTTCGTCAAGCAGTTGAACATGTCGATGACACTACACTTGTATCCATACACCATCAGGTGGCTCTTCCAAGGAAGAGACCTATACATCAGCCAACAATTTTTTCTACCCTATTGCATCAAGCCATTCAAGGATGAGGTATTATGTGATATTTCCCCCCTTGAATTTTGTGATGATCTTTAAGGCCAACCATATTTGTGGAATCAAAATGTTGTATATGAGTCTATACCTCATAGTGTTATCATTACTTTGGGTAAACAATTGTACAGGACATCAGAGGTAGCTCCACCTAGCATTATTTCTTTGATCTCTACTAAGAAATGTGGGAAGGTCATTTCCTAGATAGGGAAATTTTTGTTCTTCATGATTTTATCTCAAAGTAAAAAGAAGGTTGCAGTGACATCCATGGCCTTTTCACAGGGCCTCTCCACATAACATAAACAAGTGGATAGGATCATGGAAGAACACATAGACATATTCTCCACAATGTTGTGAGAAATATTACCCTGTGGACAAGATAAGTTCCCCTTTGGAACAAGACCCCTATCTTTGGTCCAAAGACAAAAGTGAACAAGTGGTTATTACTTTCCCTATAGATCTAACTCAATCAATCAAACAAGAGAGGAGAAGAATGTGGCGTACCTTGTTGTGATGTTCGTCCTCGTTGCTCCAATCCTTAGGCTTGATCTCCAAGTTCCTTAATGCAAATGAAGTCCTAAAAATAACACCAAAGACCACTCCCTCCTACTCTATATGATTAGGTAAATAATATCTATCTATAAAGTCGGAAACAACAATAGACAAGCAATATGTAGATGTAGAACACATGAAATTGAAGGCAATAGGTCAAGTTTATATTTATTGGAAAACCAAAAAAATACACTTACAAGGCATACTTGACAATGCAGTAACTTATCCAATCTCTCCTCATCTATCCCTTGCATAAAAACCTTGAAATCAAAATGTTGATGCTTCTCCTAGGGTCAAAGGTTTGACATATGAATGCTTCCCCCCTTCACCTTGGAAATACCTTCAATATATAGTCTTGAGATGCTCAACCAACATGAGATAATGAGGGAGATGGTTGATGATATGAATCCTTAAGTTGGGATTAGATCCTAGGATGGATACATAGTATAGGGTTTGAACAAAAAAACCTCATCCATTCGGAGTTGGCCCTTAGGAAAAGGTGGAAGATCCCATATTTTCCTCTAACCAAAATCCCCCCCCCCCTTTAGTGAGAGACAGAGCGCCAATGTATCCCATTAAGAAAGGAAGGAGGAGCATTGGTGCCCACTCAACATGAGTAGGGGATTTCCAACCTTCTAATATTCCCCAAATTGGTCAAATTTTCCAAGTAAAAGGTGACGTTCTCGACCCCAAATGGTTGGTTTTCTCTTACAAACTGACTTAGGAATTGTGACAAATGTATTTCATGGTGTCAGCGGGTTGTGACACTTATAAAAGTGAATGTGACACTAGTTAAGGTGCAAATGATACTTGTGACAGTGCATGTGACACATAACAAGGTGCATACGACACTTAAGACAGTGCATGTGACACTGAACAAGGTGCATATGTCACTTTACGATACTTAGGGTGTGACACTCAAGTGTGACATTATGACATGTAATAGATTCCCCCTAAAGTGTGAGGTTAGAAGAGAAACCGATGGCTGAAACATTTTACAAATTCTTCAATGCAATAGTGTTAGAGTAGTAGAACCCGGTAGAAGCTGCAAACAATCAACAATCAATATACATATATTATCCATTTATGAGGCATGCATACCTATCCTCAGAATATGAGTTGAATCAAAGAATGGCCTCCAACCAATACACTGTGGATTCATGAAAACAATGACTAAGGATATGGCCACCAGAGATACAATGTGGATCCATACCTCCATGACATGAATTGATCGCATCCATGAAAAATACACAATAGAGATATGATAAGACAAAACATAACCATAGATGAATACAATTTGGATCTATGTGACAATATATAGATTAGTAATATTGCCAACATGGTGATTGTACTGAAATATTTTACATGCTCAAATGATCTCGATCACAGCCTGTGAAAAGCACATAATAGAGTGAGCACTCAACCCAGGGTCTTCATCCCAATCTCAAAATGATACGATTCTAGCCATGAAAATAGATGACTTGATGTCGATCATGGTAGAAACCACTTGATTACTGGTCATTGAGGTATACCATTAACAAGTGTGAGGGAAAATCACCAATGATGACAATGATTCCCAAGGTACCTTTAGTACATTCCAGCGAATGTGAATAAATGAGATGAGGTTGAACATCTGTGGAATCATTCAATTAGAGGTCAATGGTGTAAAACTAATTTCGAAAGTGAAGAGTCTTGTCATTGAGGCATGCAGGTCCCAAGGTACTAACTGATTTATAAGTCTAATTCTCGGATAATGTGTTGAATTCGACAGGAACAGACTCGTCAAAGGAGGGACTTGATGTATCCCCCATCATCGACATGAAACTGACATGGGAAAGTGATGTGAGATGGTAGATGAAAATAGTATGGAATGACACAAGAAATGACAATTGGTAATACTACATATGGATGGTTTGAAGTGAAACTTTCGTTGAACATTATGAGGCACGACAAATGACTTGGCTGCATTGAATCAACGAGTACCAAGAACATAATGTGATGAAAATAAGAGCACTCTTTGACTGGAACGAAAAAGTATAATGACACATGGAATTGGTATGACTTAGTGACAAGAATATTACCCAACTGTGAGGTGAGACACAAATAGGTTCCATGTTCAAGGGTGACAATAGCTTCCATAAAGGATTCCAAAAACATTGACCTACTTCCTTCAATATTTCCCCCCGTCATGATTGATGATTACCTCTTTATTTTTTAATGAGCTTGAGGAGGATAAAATATGATCGATATAGCTCATCTTCGATGAGTCCCTTGACATATGTTTAATTAACTTGAAGAAGGAGTGGTTCAATCCTGTATGGTTCCTAGAGATTGGAATCACATAGGTCCTTCAATTCATAATTTTATGAGCCTAGAGAAGGTAAAATATGTGGTTTTTTACGTTTAGAGAGTCTAAAAAGAACTTCAATATGACTCCATATATGTTTTTTTAGTAAATTTAGTCTCCCAAGCTTGAAAAAAGTGTAAAAGAATACAAGGGAGAACTCTTCTAGTCATGCTTGACTAAAGTATTCATTTTTTGTAATTAGTCTCGTGAGGCCGAAAAAAAGATAAACTACCACTCAAAAGACACCCTTTCAAACCTTTTAATGAGCGTGAAAGGAAACAAGTTCACTCAAAAATATTTGCATGTTTAGACAGTCTGAAAAGAACTTAAAATAAAGTCCAAAGAGTTCCTTTTTCGTATAGGTTTTATGAATCCGAAAAAGAGATAAAAGTATACTTGGTAACCCATTCTCATGTTTTAATGAGCACGAGAAAGAAAAAATACTAAGCTCAGTAACCTATTCTCATGTATTTATGAGAAGAAGAAAGAACAACGACTAAGCTGGTTCGTACAAAAGACTATTATGTTATGATGGGAATGACCCCGAAGTGAGGATCACTCCTAGGAGTGTGTCCTTCTAGAGGTATTTTTCCCACATCTTGCATGATAGAAGCTAGTGTCTTTTCTCTAACATGATGTCTAGAGACTGGTGACCTACCCCCCAAGCATCATTTCCTCCATCAACTCTTCTTCTTTCCTTGTTAAGGTGTTTGGCTAATAATAGGAATATTTTCACCAGGAAGAGGAAAAGAAAGTTCAAGTATTCGATCTAGAGGAAGACTTGATTCAAATGGAGGGTGGTCTGTTTCATTTTTTAATGATATTGATAGAGAAAATGAACTATCCTCGTAAGAATTTGTTTCATTTTTAATGATCTTGATGTAGGAAAATAACT
The DNA here is from genome assembly GCA_010110895.2 of Picea sitchensis. Lineage (NCBI taxonomy): Eukaryota > Viridiplantae > Streptophyta > Pinopsida > Pinales > Pinaceae > Picea > Picea sitchensis. Next base: position 14,968 of record SNQJ01S0016092.1, read on the forward strand.
ATTCTTGTAATGACCGGGTACTACCAAAGGATCAAGTGATTCTAGGGATAGTTTCACCAGATTCGAAATCATATTTATCGTAGAAACCGATGAGTTAGTAGGAGAAGGTAAAGGGAAAAACCCCATAACCCAGGAATCCTTAAGGAGACCTACTCCTACACTCTCAATACTAGATTTTACTAGAAAAGGGACATTATTCACTGCAAAAATGAGGAGATCTAGAGTTCTATATCCAATTTGGTCAACAATGACAATTTTTCCTTAATGGGGAAATCATAAAATGTGAAGCACCGCAGATGCAACAACATTGATCGCATAGAACGAAATATGACCAAGTAACAAATTGTAATCTAGGTGCGCGTAAACCACTTTGATATCAACCAAAATAGTTATACCCTTCAATTCCACAACAAAATATTGTAAGATTCCATGAGGCTAGAAACCACGTCCATGAAACACTTTCAGGGTGGTAGGAGATGGGGTAAGTTTAGAAGAACCAAGGGATATTCAATAAGGAAAATACATCACACCAATGGAGGCTCCTTCATTCAAAATAGTGCGATGGATGTTCTTTCCACCAATCAAAATTTGAATTTGGAATTCTAGGTGGTGTGAGAGCCTCTCCTTAAAATAATCCAAATTAAACGTAATAATATTTGACTCCTCTGGATCCATAGCCCCAATAACGAACAACAAGGTTATATGTTGACTTGGACAGTGTTGTAGAACTTCGAGGGATGACATATCATAAGGCACCTACACTAGATATTCAATGATGTTGTATTTTTTGGAAGCATAAACACTTTGATTAAATGTCACTTTTCAAATTTCTCTCTTGGGTGGGCGCAACACTGCATCAGAAATTGGCTTCTCAGTCTGAAGAGGAGTGGAAGATGGAGGAGGAGTGGTTGTGGAGGGATGATCAATCGCCTGATCACCTGAATAAGTGTCATAAGTCTTTTATCGAGTTTTTAGATTAATTTTCTTAAACATATAGATCTAAGAGGCGCTTGTGGAAGAATCCCCATGGTGGGAATGACCTATGTTACCCCCTTGTGGAGAGGTAGGATTTTGGGAATCTAGATGTTGTTGGTGAATTGAGAAAGGGTTAGTTAACATGGTAGGTTGGGAGGTACCCTTCATAAATTTAGTGACTTCCTCACGATGAGGGCTCTCTTTCCTGTAGTGGTCTTCCTCAAAAATCATGCAAGGAAACTTAGCCTTCCTATTTGGTTGAGTATCAACAGTCTCTATAGTATCTTGTTGGTCAAAATATTTCTTGGATTTTCCCTTGGTTTTCTTCTTACATCTTGGTCGTTGAGATGAAGTGGATTGGATGCATTCACCTCATAGGTTTGATCAGGAAAAAAATTAGTTTTGGTGTCTGAAATGAAACCTTATTTTGGAGAAGGTCTCGTTGGATCGTTCGACAGACGAAGAGCATAAAGGATCAGATCGTAAAGTGTTCCATACTGGGAATATACCAAGTCCAAATATTGAGCACGAATGGTAGAGTTCTCCTCGGTAACAACCTATCCCATAGAAACATCACAGGTGATCGGTGGAAATAACGACTTTATAAACTGAACCATAAGGAGTTGGTCCAAAATTGGAGCTTTAATAAACCATCTTTGTTGTTTCCACTCATGAATATGATCCGATATGTGGGTGGAAGAGGATTGTTGGACTGAAGTAAAAAGTTATGTACTAGTATCATACTATATAGGCAACTGAAAATGTGTCAGAAAATCTATGGAAAGAGAATTAAAGTCGACAAAGGAGTTATGCGGAAACTCAATATACCATTTGGCTATGACACCTGTAAGTGTTCTCTGAAAGGTCTCAGACGAATGGAATCATCCATAAAATATTTTGAAGAAAACCATAAATTGAAAGTCATAACATGATTTTTAAGGTCTTCCCCAGGTTTTTCGTTGAATTTTTTTATGTCGGATGGTAATTTGGTAGGATGGTGGGCCAAAATGGGGCATGTTGAATGGGATTGTTTGCAGATCTGGAAGATCTAATGTAACCAACAATGGAAGTTTTTGGTTATCATGTGGATACTGGTGGTAACCATGTGGCATGGGAATTCCAATAGGACCATATCCAGGTTGAGGCAAGATGGAAAAACTAGATGGTCAACCCATGTACTATGGTTTCCCGGGTTGTCGACCCATGCAAGTTGGTTTTCCTGATTGTCCACCCATGTACTATAATTGAACAGATGGACCTCCTAAGTACTTTGATTGAACTGATGGTGCCCCCATGTATTATGGTTGTCCTAATGAACCTACCATATACGATGGTTGAAGGGAATGTTGCATTGGAATCATGGGGTTTATGAATTGATATGGAAAATTTCCTTATGTAGGAATGCCTAGTAGATTGGGTTGACCCAAAAAAGGATTAGAAACTATTGGAAATGGATGTCCAGGATACAGGCCAGTGGTAGTAGGGATAGAAGGACTTTCAGGAGAAATTTTCCCCTAAGCTTGTTGATGTCGCAACAACATAGGTTCCACCCTAGTAAAAATATTTCCTCCAGATGAAGGTTTTCCCCCAACTAAAGGTTGGATTCCCATTGAATATTGACCTCCAATGTAGGGTATACTCCTCTACGATGGTTGATATGGAGGATGAGTATATTGTGTAACCATGGTTGTGTGAATGATTTTATTTCTATCCATATGACCGATGGTATGACCAAGTAAATCACTTGGTGTGTGCATGTGTGGAAATAGTGAAGCATGAATATTACTTGAACCATGTGTGAAGGGAGATGTATGCATAAGTGGTTGAGGTGGGGTTATGTGGGTCAATGATGTTCCCAAAAAGGAATCACCAATAGTATCAAATACAAAAGTTGTGGATAAAGATAAATTCTCAAGTTCTTTAGGAAAACCAAACGATGGTGGGTTTATGCCAAAATATTGTGAAGTGGTTGAACCGAGTAGTAAAACGTAAGAAGAATAGGAATCAATACATCTATTTTATGGTGGATCAATGAGTGGTAGGCTGAGTGGATCAATAAAAAAAGGATTCACATAAGATGCAAGGACTTCTATGAAGGTTGTGACCGGTTCTTCAACATGTTGGCCACTTAAAGTAGCTAGACTCTCGGTCTCAAAAGTTTGATCTTCAATCATTCCCTCATAAGAAACATTGGGTTGAGGTTCCTAAAATTTAGGATCCATACCTTGTGTACTGTGAGATCTTTGATCCTATGTCCAATTATGTAAGTCAAAGAAACATACTCCAAAGAAAACTAAAAGTAATCAACTAAGAAACAATAGATTGAATGATCTTCTAAAGATAGGATATCCAACTACCAATGAAGAAATGAGAAGAAATTACCCTGAAATCCATGTAACAAACCTTCTCAGTGAAATCAACCCTCTCTTTCATGAGATAAACCTTGAATGGTACTAAGAGTGTGATACAACATTTTCCCAAAGTACCGTGGTAATTCCACCATAGTCACCTCTGTAGATACCTAGGAAAGGCCACTAAGGTTACCAACTCACAGTCACCCTTCGGGTGGGTACAGTCGATAGTCGGGACTGAACGTATGGGAAGGATATCAAATTCTAAAATTATTCCAGAGCACTAAGAAAAAGTGTACTAGTAGACTCTATAGGACCTTGAATGGATTTGGAGTTCACGAAGTACCGAGACCAAATGACTCAGTCACACTATAAGAAGGAACCCTAGTATATGATATTTCCACTATGATTGGTCAAGATTTGGAGGGGTAATCTATGTTTCTCTTCCACACACGACCTCATGTTTATCCCCTATGTGAGAGGGGGTTCCTAGATATGATTATATGAAAGTTGGATGATTTAATCACTTTTCCTAGTCCAAATACCTAATCATGTGCTACTGTTGGTATGCTAACAACCAAAAAATGTTCTATTTGATTTCATTACCACGTGGTTGATTTTAATGGATTTTTACTCAATAGGTTCATGGAGATGAAACTGATGATGTGAGACTCGACTCCGATAGAATGAAGATAATGAGATGCAATTTGTTCTTTTTGATGAATTCTATGTATGAGAAGGAGAAGATTTCTATTCTTTTTAACACATGAAAGCACTCAAAACTATGCAAATTTCAATTTATGGTATCAAGAATATGAAAAACTACCAAGAAAATTCTTCCGAAAATTGAAATGCACATGCAAAACTAGCTCATTTTTCAAATGTGTACCAAAACAAATTTCCTAAAGAATGCAAAAATTTATTTGTTCAATTATGTATGCAAGGAGATATGAAAACTTTGATGCTTCTTATATTTCAAGTGAAATGAAAGATATCTATGTTTGACACAAAGATATATGAGGAAAAAAAGAAATCAAACAACGTGCACTCAAACAATGATGAGAGGTGAAAGAAACAAAGTGTGAGATAACTTGTTGAATCAAGGACTCAAAGATGCAAAAGAGAAGGAAGACAATTACTCTTGAAAATCGTAAAAAATGAGCAACATGAAACAAAATTCAAGGTTAGGTTGTGGTAATCAAGTGATTCCTAATCAGTTAGAAGGTGATATGTTTCAACGAAGAAAGAAATAGATCAATACCAAACAAGCTTTGCAAACTCTAGTTGATGAAAACTCCTAAATAGTCAAGTAATCTGAAATATTTGCGAGACAAAGATCAAAGAATTGAAAGGAAGGAAGGCACAAGGGATCCTGTTAACCCAAGGGGACCATTCAATTTCACAACCAGGAGAAACTTGCAAACTCAAATAAGGAAATTAAATGAGTAATAAATGCCAAATTATCAATCAAACAAAGTCAAAGAAAAACTAGAACACTCTAGGCTAAAAGCCTCTCAAAAGAAGACTGAGAAAAGCGGGATAAAAACTCACAAACACACCTAAAATAGGAGAATGGTTCCCTTATTACTAAATGAACAGAGCGTTGTGGTGCCTCCTAAGAGGCTTTAGGGGAGTGCCAGTCACCCAGTGGTGCCCTACCATGAACTGGAAGGGAGTGTTAATTTCTGAAAAATCTCAAAAATGGATTCCACAAGATAAAACTCAGCAGAGACTCAATCAATGGCTCTGTAAAATATTCAATTAAGAAGAGGGACAGGGGAAAAGATCATAATAAAGCATCAAATAAGCAATATCTAATTACAAGCAAGGATTCAAGATGAAACAAATGAAAGATTAGTCAAAATCCATCCCCAGTGGAGTCACCATTTTTCTGTTGTGAGAAGTGTTACCCTGCGGAGAGGCTAAGCTCCCCTTTGGACCAAGACCCCTATATTTGGTCCAAAGACTTAAGTGATCAAGTGGTTACTACTTTCACTGCTCCAATCCTTGGGATTTATATCCAATATCCTTAACACAAATGAAGTCCTACAAGTCCCCAAAAGAGAACTCTTCCTTCTACTTTATATGATTAGGTAAAGAAGATCTATCTATGAACACTGAAGCAATAATATACAAACAATATGTAGATGTAGAACACATGTACTTGAAGTGAATAGGCCAAGTTTATATTGATTGGAAAACCAAAATAAGACACTTACAAAGAATTCTTGATGATGCATTAACTTCTCTAATCTCTCCTCATCTATCCCTTTCATGAAAACCTTGAAATAAAAATGTTGATGCTTCTCCCATGATCAAAGGATTGACATGTGAATTATCCCCCCCTTCAGCTTGGAAATACCTTCAATATATAGGCTTGAGAGGCTTAACCACCATGAGATAATGAGGGATATGGTTGAGGATATGGATCCTTAAGTTGGAATTAGATCCTATGTTGGAGCCATAATACAGGAGTCGAACAAAACAACCTCATTCATTCAGAATTTTCCCTTATGAAAAGGTGCAAGATCCCATATTTTCCTCTAACCAAAATTGATCACCCCCTTTAGTGAGAGACAGAGCGTCACTTGTTCCCTTTAATAAAGGAAGGAGGAGAATTGCTTCCCCCTCAACATGAGTAGGAGAGTGCCCCTTTCTAAAATGCCAACAATTGGTAAAAAAATTCCGAGTAAAAGGTGTGGTTCTGGACCCCAAATGGTTGGTTTTATCTTCCAAACTGACTTAGGGATTGTGAAAAATGTATTTCATGGTGTCAATGGGTTTTGACACTTAGAAAAGTGAATGCGACACTAGGTAAGGTGCATATGACACTTGAAACAGTGCATGTAACACTTAACAAGGCGCATACATCACTTTGTGACACTTACGACACTTAGGGTGAGACACTCAAGTGTGACATTTTGATGCAGGAGCATCGCAAGGGTGTGCAAGCATAGCGAGTAGTGAGACAACGCAGAGATAAGAGACAGTTGTAAAAGCACCGAGCACATTTTTTGAAAATGTTTTGAAATATTAGTGAAGTCATTAAGTGGAGGCATGATTGTATTATTGTAAAAGGACCTTGAGCGATCCACTCTCGTCCATAGTAGATAGGAGCCTTTATGTGTAATG
>SNQJ01S0016092.1:27181-52148 GCA_010110895.2 Picea sitchensis
GTTGTTTCATGCGATTATGTGCCATGGTCAGGTTGTCCTTTAAGATTTGGAGAACTTGTTGTTGATGCTTGATGTGATCTTCCACTACTTGAACCTTAGATTTTTATATTAGATAATAATTCATGGAAGGAGGGTGATATCCATAGAGTTCCATAAATGGTGTCATTTTTGTTGTAGTATGAAAGGAAGCATTATACCACCATTCTTCCAAGGGTAATCATTTGAAACACCTTGTTTGTTTATCATCGATAAGGCAACGAAGGTATCCTTCCATAAATTTGTTCACTATCTTGGTTTTTCCATCAGATTGAGGATGATAGGATGAGATATGAGCCAATTGAGTACCCAAACAAGAAAACAATTCAGTCCAAATTTTTCCAGTGAAGATGGGATATCTTTCACTTACAATAATCTTTGGGCTTCCATGTAGCTTTTGAACTATCTCCATGAATGCGGTGGCAACTGTACTAGATTTGAAGGGATGATAGAGTGCACAAAAGTGTGTGTACTTGGTCAGTCTATCAACAATCACCATGATGACACTCTTTCCTTCAGACTTTGGTAACCCTATGATGAAATCCATGGAAACCTCCTCCCAGAGCTGACTTGGGATGGCTAATGGTTGTAAAATACCTGGGGTCTTAATTGTTTCCACCTTATTTTGTTGGAAAACCAAACATTCTTCAGCAAACCTTTGAACATCAGTTTTACGTCCATTCCAAAAAAATTCCTTCTTGACCCTATGGTAGGTTTTCAAAAATCCTAAGTGCCCTCCTACCAGAGAGCTGTGCAATTCCAATAGTACCTTTCTTTTGAGTTGGGAGTTATTACATAAATATAAACGATCTTTGTACCATAGTGAATCATTTTTCCATGTAAATGTATCTGATGCACTGGAATCATGTTGTAACTTTTGAATGAGAGTCCACACGTTTTCATCATTCGTCCATTCACCCATTGCTTCTATTATCCAATCGGGTTGGATGATCAAGATAGCACAGAGAAAGTCCTCAACATATTCATCCTTTATTGAGAGTGCATCTGCTACAACATTTTTCTTCCCTTTTTTATAGATGATTTCAAAATCATAACCCAATATCTTGGTCACCCATTTTTTTTGTTCTTCTTAAGATTGTCTTTGTTCCAAGATGTATTTAAGACTATCATGATCTGTTTTGACCTTGAAGTGCCTACCTATTAGGTAAGGGTGCAATTTCTTTAATGCATGTATTATTTCCATGATTTCCTTCTCATAAATGGATTTGTGTAAGCCATTTCCCTTGAGTGAACGACTTTCAAAATCCAAGGGCCTTCCTTCTTTCATTAGGACAACACCAATTCCATTTCTTGAGGCATCACATTCTACAATAAAGGTTTTTGTGAAGTCTAGACTGGTATAGACATGAGATTTTGACATAAACTCTTTAAGTTGTTAAAAATATTTAGTTTTCCATGAAAATTAATCCTTCTTAGTTAGTTCCATTAAAGATGTTGTTATTCTTCCATAATGTCGAACAAACTTACGGTAGTAACCTGTCAAACCAAAAAATGCTTTACGATTCTTCAATGTTTTGGGAATCGACGAGTCCATCATGGCCTTAATCTTGTTAGGGTTTACCTTGACACCTTCATGAGATACAATATGACCCAAATACTCTACCTCCTTCACCCCAAAGAAACATTTGGATGGTTTGGCATATAGTTGTTTCTCCTTTAGTAGTTGTAGCACCTTGTCAACATGTCGCACATGATACTCCCAAGACTTTCTATAGATTAGTATATCATAAAAAAATACTAACACCAAATTTTTAAGGAAAGGATTGAAAACGAAATTCATCAACCCTTGCAATGTGAAAGGTGCATTTGTAATGCCAAAAGGCATGACCAAAAATTCATAATGGCCTTCATGAGTTCGGAATGTTGTTTTTGGGATATCTTCTTCCTTCATTCTAATCTAATGATACCCTGAACATAGATCCAAATTTGTGAAATAGATTGCTCCATGTCGTTCATCTAAAAATTCATCAATGACATGAATGGGAAACATGTCTTTAATAGTGATGTTATTGAGCTCTCTATAATCTGGACACATACTCCATGAGCCATCTTTCTTGAGTACCATTACCACCGGTGCAGAGTAAGAAATTTGGCTAGGTCTAATAATGATAGCTTCTAACATTTCGTCAACCATATGCTTAATTTCACTCTTCTAGGCATAAGGGTATCTGTGTGGCCTGATGTTATGAGGAAAAATCCCAGGAATTAGGTGAATATCAGGATCATAATTTTGAGTGGGTGGAAGACCTTTGGGAATATCTTCAAATACTTTGGAATGCTTATCAATGATCCCTTGGAGATCTAGGGGAATATATGTCTTAGATGTCTGAACATCTAGTGAGCATAGTTGTGTAATTACACCTTCATGCCCCTTTTTTAATAATTTTTTCACCCCATTAGAGCTTATCACCTTACTGGGTTTCCCTGTGCTACCTCTTAACTCAATTTCTTTTCCTTCCAATGAAAATTTCATGAAAAGTTCTTGAAAATTAAAAGCCATTTTTCCTAATGATTGTAACCATTGGATTCCTAGTATGACATCAAAACCACCCATGGGTATAGAAATCATTGGACTATTCATTACATATTCCCCCATAGTAAGATTGGTTTTATTTAATTTTCCCTAGAAATTGATATTTCCTCCATCTGCAATCATTACTTGAAACTATGGCGCTGGATATACAAAGAAATTGAGAGCTTTGGCTAATTTATAGTGAATGAAATTATTAGTACTACTAGAATCAATTAGGACTACTACCTTTTTCTTTTGGATATATCCTTCGATCTTGAGTGTTTGAGGAGTGATAATTCAAGCCAATGCATTACACGATATCGTGGGAGTCAACTCTTCAGAATAAATCGCTTCTACGTTTTCATCTTGAGATGGTTCTTGTTCTTGTTCTTGTTCTTCTTCCTCTTCACAATATATGTAGAATAATTTCTTCTCACCACACTTATGTCCCTTACTGTACTTTTTGTAACAATTAAAGAATAAACCTTTTTATTTTCTTTCCTCCAATTGTTGAGGTGTAAACCTTATAGGTTGAGGTGTTTTAATAGAAGGAGCATTATTCTCTCGATATATGTTAGGAGTGGTCCTTATAATAGCCATAGCTATATTTTTAATTTCAACATTTCTTTCCACCCTAAATGCATTCTCCAATGATTTAGGTTCGCAAAGGCAAACCTCATGTTGAATGTTATCCCTTAGAGTTCCTATGAATACATCAATCAAGTGCTCATCTGGAATATATGTTACCTTTATATTCAATCTTTGGAAGTTCTCAATGTGCTCTGTAACTGAACCCTTTTTCTTGAGATATATCAATTGGCTAAAGAAGGTATTGTTCCTTGCATGCTCATATTGTTCTATCATTTCTTCCGTGAAAATTGTCCAAGTGATGAGTGATTTGTAAGAACAAAGCCATCGATACCACACAAATTGATTGGGTTCTAAATACAAATAAGCAATCCATACCTTTTGTGTATGTGGTACATCATGTATATCAAAGAATTGCTCCATCTAAAGTATCCATGTGATTGGGTCCCTTCCATCAAAATTCCTCATATCGATCTTAGAAACGTGGTTGGTATTCAACCCAAAGTTGGAGTTTCTCCATTCTTGATTCAGCTTCCTTGTGTCGTCATCATGAATTTCACGGGATACAATTTCACTTTCAACTTTCGTCTCTATTAGGAAATTTTTCAATCCTTCCATGATCTCCCTTTTCAAACCATCCATCATCCCTTATACTTCATCTTTTGTCATTGTCTTGTTTTGTAAATCATTTATGTCCCTACGCATTTCTTCATCTTCATCCAGAGTCCAAGTAGGACTTTCTGGAGGCTTATTTGGTGTAGAAGCTCCCTTTTTGGGTGGCATGTTAGCCAAGTATCACTTTTAAACCTTGATTTTGAGGTGGTTATGCTACACAATCTTTCTTCTATTGTATCTCCAAAATTTCGGCCCTTCTGGGTATGATTATTTTTTTTTTTTTATAGTTCTCTGAGATTTATTATTTTCAATGCCACAGGTCTGACCAAAATTGTATGTGCCAAGTGGAATTTATGGAAACTTCTCCACAACTTGCTGATTTTGGCCTTTCCAGGAGATCTCACTTGTATAGCGTGCCCCGAACAAAATAATTGATATACAATTCTACAAATTGTACCAGAAATACTACATACTGTTGACTATCCAATGCAAATGGTCTCAGTTAATTTGGATACTCTAGGAATAATTTATGATTGTTTTACCAGGAACACCTATTTGAGACTAGTCAATAGAACTAGTCAGATACCCTATCTTCCACAGGGTGTATCTACAAATGTAATATGACCCAGAAGATGAAATGTTTACCACATATACCTTACTAATTTATGTGAATATCCTCTGTATTTAAGGGTCTAAAATGTTACAGAAATAAATTATAGTTAAAATTTTGCAATGACTCAATTCAGGATGATTCCAAAACCCTATCTTACATAGGATGTATATATGAAAGTATAAAGCCTCGAGAGCTTAAATTTGAACCCAACTTACCTTGATCCATATACAAAATATCCTTCAAGGGGTTCCTTCTGAAACGTCGCAGAAATAAAATTATAGAAAACATTCCAAAGTGTCTCAGATGTAGCAGCGAAACCCCAAGACCTTGAGCTCTGATACCATATATTAAGAACCAAATATCAATATAGCATAGAAAAACCTTATAATAAGTACTCAATGCCTTGAAAAAGAGATAATTTTATATAATAAGACTCTTTGAGGGGGAAACCTCCTTATACACCACATAAAGGTCCAAATACAAGATGATTGCAAATGAAAATGTCTCCTTGGTATATATAGGAGACTAGGAGGTGAAATTACAACTAATGGACCCAAGCCAACATAAATAAAATAACATTACTAATTTAATATGTGCCAATTAGGGGGTAATTTGCAACAATTTAGGGATTAACAATGTAGGATTTAGCTAGTGTGATGAAAACACGTGTATTCCTCGGATATTTCTTTCTAATGAGCTATCATGCACCTAAAATGGAGATCGTATGCAAAATTTACAACCCTGGGAAGTTGATGTACCAAATTACCAGAGTGGGGGCCACATGATTTTTAACGCTTTATCTCCCAGGGTTAGGTTTTTGGATTTTTAGGATATTCTCATTTATTCTTTATGTTAAAAAGGCATTTGGAACCTCATTGTAACCACCTTCTTGTGAATGAGCATATCCCTCACATCTCTTCTCAGAGATAAGCGACCACCATTCGATCAAGTTTTTATTAGTCTCCATTTGTATAGTTTTAACATATTCTCTTCATTAATAGAATTCAAGTTTTACTATATCTCTTTGTATTTCTTTGCTATACATCTGTACTTCATTTCGTTCATATACTCCCCAATACCTATAACCCCCCCAATACCTACAATATATTGACTCTATTTTTCACAATTAAAAAAACCCCTTTATGGATGAATGTAATACGATATTGGTCAACAAGGTGAATCCCCCATGGATAGAGGAAACAAATAGATCTATCTTCATAAGTTCCTATAGGAACTCCTAGAATTGGCTATCAATTTCATCCAACGTGGTGTGCATCTATTGAGTGAGATGGACCTCTTGATCTGTGTTGGAAGCTGAGACCTGTAGGGACTAAAGGTCAATGTGCTCCATTTTATCAAGCATAGGGGTGTGCACGAATTTCACTGCTAATTTTTTTACTATTACTCTGATTGTGTAGCTACCTATCTATTTCCTACACTACACTATGCCTAGGCTACACTAATTCATGCCTTGATTGATTCCTTCAATTTTCATTCGAACCTTGTGAGTCATAATACACCTTCAAGTAACTACCATCGATAATTCCCCTGAGTGGTTATCCATGTAGTGTGACCAGGAGAAATGGGCCCAAACAACACATCTATAGCTTCTTAGGGTGTTTGAAGAATTTGATATCGTATAACAACACTAAAGAACCCGACTACAAAATTTTGTTTCTGTCTCTGCTTCTCAACCACTTGGTTGAATCCCGCCATGAGATGATCCTCTTCCACCACCATGATCTCATCTAACCACTATTGAAGTAATTGTTCATCGAACATATAGGTGGATATGGAAATGCGCAAACATAGAACAATGAACTCTAGTGGCATGATTGCCTCCTTTCCGTAGACTAGCTTGAAGGGGGTATTCTTAGTCAACCTCTGACAAGTTGTTCGATATGCCCATAGTACTGCTGGAATTCATTGATCCCAGTCATCACGATGCACATTACAAACTTTGGTTAGGGAATGTTCTAAAATCTTATTGAATGCTTCAACCGTACCACTAACTTTTGGATCATAAGGGGTGCTCTTTTGGTGATGGATCATGAACTCTTGAGTGAGATCGTGGATAGTGTCATTCAAAAAGTGTGTTCCTTGATCTCTCATCAACACCTTGGACACCCAAACCTGGTAATCACATTCTCAAATACGAAGCATGCAGTCATTTCTATAGTACAATCCTTAATAAGCGTTGATTATGACCATCGATTAGAATACTCTGTGGCTATGATAATGTAGTGTGAACCTATCCAATGCATCGAAGGATTAATTTTTCCCACTAAGTCGATGGACTACTTTTTAAAAGGCTCCAATGCTATAATGTAAAATAAAGGTAATTCATCTTTGTGGCAAGGCTTCCTGATGCATTGGAAGACGTCACACTATTTACAATATTCCTTAGCATATGCAAACATTGATGGCCACCATCATCCTATGCGTAATACCTTATGTGTCAGAGTGTTTTTATCATTGTGGTATCCTGCAATTCCGTCATGATCCTCATACAAAATCAACTCTCATTCATGGTATAAGACACACCTGCAAAAAATACCATCAACATCGAGCTTGTATAATTGTCTAGCAACTAATTGATAGTCAACACTATGGGTCACTAGTTGGCAATGTTGGTCCTATGTATGCTCGGTCGGTTCTTGTCATGTGGTGAGAATTTCGACAATCTCAACGAATTGAGATGGAACCACCTCTACTCATAATATTTGTGCATATAGGAATTCATCGTATAAGATACGACCTAATTCCTTGGACTTGATCCTCGATAGGCGGTCCAGTCCTACATTATATTTACTTGTCTTGACAACAAATTCGAATTCAAACTTTTTGAAGAGAAAAATTCATCGACATATTCTCCCCCCCAACACTATCTTGTTCAACAAGTATTTGTGCATCGAATGATCGATAAAGAACTTGAATGGGGTTCCCAGAAGATAGTTGTGAAAATTCTATAATGCAAATACCATAGCCAAAACCCCACACTCTGTTGTTGTGTAATTCTTCTTAGAATTAGAGAACTTGTGACTGGAAAAGTAAACTAGATGATTGATACTCCCCTCGCCAGGTTGTGTGAGGACTGGTCCTAGTGCAATGGAGGAGGCATCAACATGGACATGGAAAATATTATACCAATCAAGAAAGAGCAAGATTGACGCAATTACCAACTTCTCCTTTGGTGTATCCAATGCTTCCTGGAATTCCTATATCCAGAGGTACTTTGTATATTTGTACAATAATTGCTCAAGTTGTGCAAAAATATTCACATAACTTTGGATATACACCCTGTAATATCACGTGTGACCTAAGGTGGCATGGAGATCCCTAACATAAGTGGGGGACACCATATCCAATATCGCAACAATTTTGGCTTGATCTATCAACAATCCTTCATTTCATACCACATGCCCGAGAAGTGTCCCAAACAGTGTACAAAAGATGCACTTCTTCAAATTTAAGGAAATCAAGAGCTAGTGACTTCCAAGAACTTGTGAATAAAGTATTTGAATGTTTTGCCCATGATCCTGGAAAATACCCCAATTGAATTCTTCAGCCCAAATGTCATCATTGTGAATGAAAATGAGCCTCATTCCATCACAAAATTTTCCTTGCCTTGATCCTCTTTAGCAATCTGGACTTGGTGATATCTTGAAAATCCATCGGTGAAGGAATAATCCTCTCGTCCACCCACATTTTCCATAAATTTGTTATTAAATGGAGTGGGGAATGGGTCATGTACACAAGCCATGTTAAGGCTACACATGTTGACACACATTATTATGTCTCCCATCTTTTTTGGATGCACCATCATTGGACTAATCCATTTTGACTCTTCTACATGAAAAATGATCTTGGTATCCAACATTCAATCCAAATTATTGCACACTTTCTCCTTATTCTTGGTGTTTAGATGTAGGGCCTCCTTTTCATAGGTTTAGCATTTGGCTTCAACTGAATTTTCATGGCCCTAAGGGATCTAGCGATTCCCTTCATTTCTAAGAATCTCCATGGAAATAGGTCCTCATATTCCTTTCACAAATCCACCACCTGGTTCATGGTCTACTTATCCCAATAATCCTTGATGATGGCCATATTAGGTGGTTCTTTATTGCCAATATTGTGTTTCTTTCTGTTAATCAGTCAATCGTAGTCTGGTCTTGCCATATTGGATGCCTTTCACTGAGCTCTCTCCTTTAGTTTCTTTTATATATATGCCCCTTGGGTCATTGTCATCAATATCATCACTTTCAATTTTCCAACAATGTCCTGCCTCTTTAAGTTTTTCCATAGGTTTATGATAGCTGCAATATTTTTTTGCATGGCCTCCTTAGGTGGTGGTGAAATATGAAATATTTGATTTGGAGGAGAGCCTATTTCTATTTGGGGGCTTCGACCGTGAAACTAAATGTTGTATATAACTGTGCACTTACACTTCCCCAATCCATTGTTTTCCTCCTTATCTCCTCCTAAATGTAACAACTTCTAGGGACCATGTCCATTATGTGGAAAAACCG
The DNA here is from genome assembly GCA_010110895.2 of Picea sitchensis. NCBI lineage: Eukaryota > Viridiplantae > Streptophyta > Pinopsida > Pinales > Pinaceae > Picea > Picea sitchensis. The sequence continues at coordinate 36,096 of SNQJ01S0016092.1, forward strand.
ATGGACCCATTGTGTGTGAGGGATGTTATTGGTTTTCCAGTGCTACTCATAGTAGCCTATATTATCTTAGGGGTCTCCAGTACCCTTATATCTATTAGCTAGTTCAAAGTTAGATATGGGATGGAATGTGACCATTATGTAATCAACCACCTGTGCCCAATCCTCTATATTCGCACAATGTGTTTTCTACTAGCATGTAGATGTCCCTCATGCCACTATGTCCATGGCATGTACCCTTCAATCCTCTAGGATCACATTATCCACTGGTCATGTACCATCAAATATCGATGCATCACATAACTTGGAACCAATCCAACATACTCCTTTCTTAATCCATGCACATCTCTTAGTAGACACCTCATACAACTTGTTCTGAGATCTCTCCATGGAATATTATAAATCGGTATCATAGGATTTCACACTTCTTCAGTTTAGCTCCTCATATGCTATGGAATTGACATAATCCTCTCTGGGCCCTATGATTTGGTAGATGTTTTCAATGATGTAGATCTACACATCCACGTTCATAGCCTCATTGTATCTATCACCTTCATTTGAATATAATGGCATGATCATGTGCAAATTATCTATGTCAAAAGAGATCTGTCTTTTCTTCAAGTTCAACATGGAATTATTTTCAAACTCCTAATCAATACCAAGTAGTGCAGGGTAGGGATATGAGTCATCAATTATCTCAATAACCTCAAAATAGTCCTTATTCTTCACCCCTTCAATGTTTCTCAACTCTAGAATATAATTTTTACTAATTAGCTAGCCTGAGTTGAATGGGGGACCATATCAAGTTCAATATACCCATCAAATCCCATGATTTATTTGGTAGGATGTTCACATCAGATCCCAAATCCAACATGATTCCATCCATCTCATAACTTATGAGTTCAACTGTCATCCTGAACTCTCTTCTTATTTGATTTTTCTTGCTCACCTGGACCACATCCCTTTCTTGTATGGGGGTGGATATAGCTACAAATGTTCATTATTATGCCATACAACTTTCTAACATGTGCGTAAACTTTATTGCAACATATGGATCACTTAACAACTTCAAACAATGACGAAAGAAGTTACTTACTTGATATTCTATTCGCTCTTCATGACCAATGTCGTGCAATGCTTCTTCTCACACCGTTCACTTCAGTTCTTCACACACATGTTCTCTTATTTCCCTATGTTTGTACCATCACGATTCTTCCTTCCTGTGGGCTTATTCCAATGGAATTTATGTTGCGGGGTATATCTCTTCATGCACATGAGATTCCTCCAAATACTTTTGCATGACATATTGCAATTATTCACGGGCTCAGGCTTCCTCCAATGAATTTTGCATCACACACTCTCTCCTTGTCCTCTCGCCTCCTCTATATTCATTTGTGTATCACATAAAAATTTCTTTTGTTGCACAACATCACACTTAGGAGGGGCTTGTGTCTCTTTTCTGATCTTCCTTTCTTTTCTCTAGCTCAATATTTCTCCATGCTCTAAGTCCATTCATGTATTGGATTTGCCTTAGATTTTCACCATCACATCAGTTCCCTCATCCTTCTTTTGGTTCCTGTGAAACTATATGGTTACCGTATCGTAGTGTTCCTTCTTCTCTTCCCACTTCTTCAACAATTAGGGATAGTCCTTCATGTCATGCTTGGTACTATAGAAATACACACAAAGAGCGCATAGTTTGGTACCAAATATTGACACATGACCTATCTTGCCACAATTGAAACAAGTGGGTGGTATTCCTCCACCACCTCCATATACTTGTCCTTGAACTCATCCATATCCAGCTCAAGGACCTCCTTGGTATCCACCTCTTTTTGTGCCTCCATAGTCACCACGGTTTTTCTCTTCCTGGACCTAAAAGGCATCATGGTTGTGGTCTTGCATCAACTAAAGTGAGTGAAATTTGTTCACATCATGCCCCATGGATTTGAAAAACTCACAAAACAAAGTATGGTGAGTCTTTTATTATTTCTCTAGTGTTGGACAATGGGGTGGGATATGTCCCCACTATATGCAAATCTCGCACCATTGAGTTTGAGGACCAGTCAGAAATGGATTTGGAGCACATGTTTCCAAATAATTTCCCAATGTGGAACATTCGTCCCTATCGTGAGATTTTGAATGGGATGTGGTACACCACACATGCTCATGCACCACCTTTGCCTTTTCCATATCTTCCATCTTCATTGTCATATTTACAAGCTAGGACTGCACTTGCGTTGATCTTGTTGATGTCTCCCTACCTCCTGGCGTGGCTTCGCAGAACATCACAATCTCCACCATCTCTGCCTAAGTGGTCACCTTTTTTTGGGTCATCAACTCAAATATGGGGGAGTAGTCCTAAATGAATAATTCCATGTACTGAACATCTTGGATATAGAATGTCATCCTATCTAATAATATCTTGAACCGCTTGTCATAAATCCACATAGCCTTTCCACTTTGTTGCTTGATCTCCTTGATTTTAGTGATGCATTATGATTTTGACATAGGATTCTAAAACTCCCTATGAATATCTCTCTTAAACTCTTCCAGGAACCTCGTCTATATCACTGGTGCAGTTACCTTGTACTTCATGTACCACATCAAAGATTTGTATCTGAAAGTGTTCTCCAGTAGTGCAATATTCAATGCTTCATCTATGATCCTCTTCATCGACCATATATCCTCACACATAAACCAATGCTACAATGCATCATCCTTACCTGTCCCATGGAACACGGGTAACCTTAGTGTTGTATCTTGATTCACCATTCTCAATCTAGGGTTTTGTCCTCCTGATTGACTACTAGGTGTCAGTGATCTTGGGACTAATATTATTCCTTGTGAAGTATTATTGAATTCATATTCTTATTCCCTCGTATCTACATTGTGTTGTTATACTACTCCATAGTCTTCTACTGCTATTGTCACACTCTCTATTGTTCTTTATTCTTAGTTACAAATGCCCAAGGTGGTTGGTTCAAAGAGGGGGCACCTCCATCTTCAATCATCATTTATTGTGAGGGATCCCATAGAGTCTCCTACCTATAATCATGTAATACCATTCACTATAAATAAAGCCTCTTCCCATTCTCGTAGGGGTTCTTCACCATCCTCACCTACTTCAATGCCTCTACTTTGAGCTTCATATTCCTCTGAGGTTGTGGCATCTCTCAACATTCAAAAGGGGAAAATTTGTCTTCTCTGACCCTACTTCCACTATTTCTAGTGTATTCATTGGATACCCTACTCCTAACACTGTGCTTATTTGACGACCTATATTTGTCTATGCTTCTCTCTATCACAACACTCTCTCCTGCACGTCCTCCTGGTGCGGTCTCCTTCCTCTTAATTTTGGGTCTAATCCCTCATATAGATCACTCTTTGTTACCTTATTTATGCTCCTTTGTTCTACTTTCCTTCTTATCTCAAATCTACTTTATTGTATTTTGACTATTTCTCTCCTCTTTTCTTCTGGGTCCATTCTCTCATCACCTCATCTCAAAATATTTTGGATCCTCTCAGTGAATCCATATCATCTTTCTCTCTTTCCCCCATTATTTTCATCCACCCCTAGAGCTACGACATTTACTCAACCATCCTATCTGGCTCCATACACATTAATCATTTCTCAATGAACAACTTCTTGATCCACAACAAGATTTCCTCTAGTAGTCTCTTTTGAGGACCTTCAACAAGCTTTCTTTCAGCCTCATTGAAAGAATCATTGTATTCTACAACGAAATAAAAAATGTATTCCTTCACCTCGAAAAACCAGAATTCAACTAATCAAGCCCACTTGTTATCCAACATATTCAACCTATCGATTTTAGTTTGGTCCCAGACCAGTGGTTCTTAGGGTCTTAAATCTGTGTTAGTAGCAGTTTTCCTCTTCAGCCATCCATACAACAAACAAGGAAACTAAAAAAAAAACACTTCATTCTAATGAATGTAAATATACCTATACTTCCAATGTTCCACGTTGGTTATTAGGCCCTGAGTTTCTCATTGGGAAAAATCATCTTCCTTCATCGTTAACCAGTTTTGTATTTCCTCTCGAGATGGTTGCCACCTCATTTTCTCCTGTCATCGTGAAATACAAAACCTTCAAGTCCCAACAACATAATATTTTTTTGGCTCACTTATGTGCATCCTTCTTAACACTAAGGGGTTGATGACCCAAGTTTCATCCAGAGTTGACCAACAAAATCCCAAGGCATCTTCATATCAATCCTCACTCTAGGACCAAAGAAGGTCTTACCCAAGACACCATGAGAATCATAGAGACCATATGGTCTTGTGTCAAAGATGAAGGGATCAAGTATCCAAGAAATCCACTTAGTCTCACATTCATTCATACATCCATACATTCATTTTTTCTCCATTAACAAACTATAACCATAACCTGTTCAAACAATTGTCCATTATACCTAGAATAAACACATTAAGTGATAGAGAAAAGTGCAACTTTATATTATTTTCATTAAATGGTAGAATGCCTACATCAACAGATCCACATTGCGAGAAGAATAACGTTTTTAACTCACGAACTACAATGTGTTGTGTTCTCTCTATTTAGGCTCTACCTACTACTAGAATGACTCCATTACATACTCTAAACAAGAGTATTATCCTCTTACAAAAATGTTGCAAAAACTCATAACAAAACTCATGCGAAACTCACATTGCTTCCTCTCTTCTCTGTAGACAACAAACTCTCTCTGTCTCTCTTTCTCTCTTGTTGCTTCTCCCTTTTCTTCTATGATGCTCTGTTCCTTTCTTCTTTGCTCCACTAACTCTAGTAATCACTAGTTCCACATCCTTCTAATGTTTTCATGCACCCGACGTAACCCCCTTCTAGCATGGCAGTCCTAATGAACTTGCCAGCTCATCCATAACCCGCCCCATGATCTCTCATGTTGTCTGGGTTCATTATTTGGGAATATTCCTAAATATTTTCTTATGACTTGAATTGCATGTGATATCTTTCCGATCGTTAGCGTGAAATATCTAACTTTGATTGGCGTGTGGACCTTATTCCATCATTGTGTAGCTACTGATGAGTGTGTGCAAAAATGATGTGTGCATGTGCAACCTACCCCAAAAATTTGGGTGCCAACACGACACAAAGAAACTCTTAATGGGTAGATGTATGTGAATACCCATGTATGAGTCTCATAGACTACCTACTTACTAAAGGTCAAATTACTTAATCCTTAATTGTAACTTTATTATTTTAATATTATTCATGTGTTACTATTCTGATACTTTATTGGTGTTTAATAAGTCCATTATCAATTATCCTCAAGTTTGTTAATGACTTCGTAAACATTGCTCATCTAGGTCATTCTTTGTGCAACTTCATCAAGGTTTTTCTAGCATTGAAATGTAAACTTGAGTTATTACTAAATCTATATTGAGTACCACTAGTTTGTATGGATGCAAGTATTTTGATAGTTGAAAGGGCTCTAACACAATTGTGACTTGTCGTAGAATTGAGCCTAGTAAAAAAGTGTTATAACATGATTCCTACCGAGTACGTAGGTTTCCACAGTCAAACATTGTGCTAGAAAATTTTCTGGATAGAAACTGTGTATGAGGTTTTGAAACATCCAATATTTCAAGTGGACACTCAACCTATCATCATGAGAAAATGCAGCTAATATGTTGGAAAAAAGTGTTGAGTTTGAATTTATAAAAGAAGATTGGGAAGTAACCATTGAAGAGAGGGGAGAGGATTATGAATAAGTATGAGCAAAAGTTTTTGGTATAGCCATTGGCATTACGTGATAAAGTATTTAAATAAGGTGATGAGATAGATTTTTTTTTTGTAAATAAGAATTGTAAGTATATTAAGAGCCTTCAAAATCTGAAGCAGAGTAACATAATACAAAGATGCCCGGGCTGCAGTTACTGGACTGCCCCAGCCATGGGGAAACTAGTCCAGCCAACCCATCCAACCCTCTAGTCATACGAGTCATAAGTTAAACCAGTAAAAAGAGTAATCATACTGTTTATCACCTAGAACCTGATTAGACTGACAAACACTAAAAGTTTAAACACCTGGAAAGTAGCTGGAACACATGGCGTGAAGGTCTCCTGGCCAAGGCTCTTCCTCAATATACGTCGGCCCATCGTCCCATTGCTTGCCAAATGCCTCATTGCACTCAGCTCCCTTGATTTCGTCCTCGCGCTCTTCCTTCTTCCAACCTGTTTCTGCTGGACTCTGCACCTTGCGCTGGTCTCCATCCTTAACAGCCTCGGTGTCCTCCATTGGACTGGTTTCGACAAGATCCGAGAGTAAAGCCTCATGCAGGGATGAGAGAATCTTAAGAAAGCTCGCCACCTTTACGTCCGTAGCCTGTAGGCGATAATTTAACTCCGTTACCTCCTGCCTAAGTTCAAAAACCAGGTCATGCAGTATAGACAGGCTGTCTTTGAATGGAGTTCTATCAAATGACTCAAGGAAACATGGACTTGCCCCCTTGGGCTCACCTTGAAGAGAAGGGTCATCGCCCATGTTACCCAGAGGGTCATGGCCTGGTATGGGGTCAGAGGGATACGCTAAGGGGTCTTGGGAAATCCGTAGGAGTGAAATTGGCGTTCGTGAAATTATAGGCATGGAATTGAACTGCGGAGCTTGCAAGGAGATGGGAGTAGAATTGGTCTGCTGGCGTGGGGAGGAATCAATAGAGGTCGAGTCAGGAGGCGTGATCGAGGGCCTTCGAGGCTTTCAGGGAGAGCCCCTCCTTGGTCTGCCTCTGGGTCGAGTCATTGGATACTCGGTGCAATTGGCCAAGGAAACTAAGACCGCTCAATGGAGGAGTATGGAAGGGACCACCTCGCTCCAATGGAAGAGAACAGAGATAAACACGTGCTGCGAAGGGATGAGCCCGACATCCATCATACAAAAGTGAGTCCCACACATATTGATCCAAACCATTCGAATTCACGGCGAAGGGGAAAGGACTGTTGCATAAATGCGCCTTCGCTCCATAATAAAGACCATTTAAACTCCGAGTAGGGTGGTGGGCTATGGCACAAGCCCATCACGTGGCTCACAACCACGATGCCGAGTACCTTCGCCCACCGCTTGCCACACTGCCCACTCTGACACCCCATCCGGGGGAGCATCTTCCATTCCAACTTTGCGAATAAACTGCTGGAGGATACGGTGATTCTGATCCTGGGCTGAATTACAGTGAAGGTCTGGTCCTCTCCATTTGGTGCCCAGATTAGCCAAATCATCAACAACTTGATTCACCTTCCTCCTGATGTGTGTGGGGATGATAACTTGATTCAGATGCATTAGATCTGCAACGGTCTGTAAGCCATGTGACAGTCTCCAGCTGGGCGAGATACTGTCCGGGTTTGCCCCATTTAAAATTCGGCGCAGCAGGCTGATGATGACTTGAGAGTCCCCCTCTACGATCATCTTTGTGTAATTACTTTTGATGGCCAGTTGCAGTCCCTTGATGAGTCCCCAGAGTTCCGCTACATTGTTCGTAGAATGCCCGAGGGGTCCTGCCGCGATGTCAAGGATGTGCCCATGATTGCCTTTGGAGGCTCCGTCGAAGTTTAGCTTAACAAAATCCTCTAGAGGAGGAGACCAAAGGGAGGGGCTGCTCGAGGGGGTGGTGGAGGGAGGGGGGAGGGGACGTGCCTGAGGAGTGGGAAGAGGTGTCTAGTACCGTAGTATGGTGAGCTCAGAGGGAGAGCAAGCCGAGTCTGCATCGGACCAATTTCTGAGGTGGAGAGTTTCCATGATGTTGCGATAGCATTGTCTCCAACACTGTTGCCACGGGATAGAGGTGTTTCTGAAAATTCTCCTATTTCTTTCTTTCCAAGTTTGCCAAAGGATAAAGCCAGGTAGAAGTTGCCAAATTCAGTTGAGGAGGGGAGAATGGAAAGCCTGATCTCTCCAATTCGTGATGGTTGCTAGGATGCTGTCCCTGAGGGGATATGAGGTGCGCATGATAATCGCTGCTTGATCCCAAATTTGAGCTGTGTAAGGGCATGTATTGAGGAGATGATTCATGGTTTCTTCTGCCTCTCCACACAGTATGCATAAGGAGGGTCCCAAAAAACCTCTCTTCAGGAGATTGTCCCAGGTTAGAATGCTCGAGTGTGAGACCAGCCATAGGAAAAGCGTGATTTTTGGCCAATGCTTAAGATTCCAAATTTTCCCCCAAACTCCCGAGTCTGGGGGGGAGTTTGACTGAGTTTTTAGCTGATAGGCTTCCCGCATGCTGAAGAAGCCCTATGGTCTGTAGCCCCATCGAAGAGTATCTTCATCTGCAATTATGGGAATTCTCCATTTGGTCAACTCCTCTTGCAAAGGTGCCAAATCGATCTGCGCCCCAAGGTTAATGTGCTCCTCATCCAGATGCCAGCATCGCCAGGTGTCCTCCGTGGGATTGTCCTGCCAATAGTCTGCTACCCTTGTCAGGCCTATCTGTGTAGCTTGAGGGCAGATGTCACGGGCCCATTCCTCAGCGCTCAGGGCTGGCCATTGTTGCCAGGAATCCTGCCAGAATAGGGTCGTTTCCCCATTCCCTATCTCCCAGAAAGCATGCTGAGTGACCAACTGTCTGTTCTGCTTGGACGCTGTCCAAATTAGAGAGCTCGGGTTGTCTCAATTCCATCTGATTAGGTTTTTCTCTGTCGTATTGGAGGCGTATTTCTTCCTCCACAGTCTAGCCCAAAGATCTCTGGGGTTTTTTAACCAGCGCCACTAGATTTTGGCACTGAGAACGTTGTTCATTGTAGAGGGATCTCTCAATCCCAATCCTCCTTGTCGCTTGGGCCGACAGAGCTTTTCCCAGCTAACTAGTGCTATCTTCTTTTCTTTGTTGAGGCCGTGCCAGATAAAGTTTCTTTGTAAGCTTTTGATGGTGGTGAGGACGAACTTTGGGGCAACCAACGCAGAGAAAGCATAGATCGGGAGAGCCTGTAGGAAATCTTTGAGCAGGATGAGATGACTTGGTAGGTTCAAGGCTCTCCTTAACCTCACGTTCTAGTTGTTTTTTCTCTTGTAGTGGTTTTCGAGAGAAAAAAATTATGTTATTTTGTGAATGGTGTGTGATTTTATTGTACTATTCTTTATTTTTTCGCATTTCATATATTTCATGCATAAACAAAAAATCAATAACTAAAGATTCTAGAATCTAAAGGAATTTAACCTTCATAATGTAGATTTTACTTTTATTTATCAGATTTGTTGTGACGAATTGTTCTAGTGAAAGATCTGCGGCAATTTACTGATTGTTACTATACTTCTAATGAGTTTGAAATCTATCTTTTCCAACATGAGATTATGAATCAAACCATTATTCCATACAACCCTTAGGATAATGGTATAGCATAAAGAATGAATATGACACTCTTAAATATGGTACGCTTTAGCCACTTCATCAGAACAAGAGGTTTAATTTGATGATGTGATTGAGAGGATTGAAATGTTGAATTTTGATGGAAATGTGACACCATTTCAATCAGTTGAGAAACCTAGACTATCACCTAAATTTCTAATGTGGGTCATGAAGACACTTCAAAGTGTTCATCCTAATGAGATTAGAAAGAGAGTGACAAGAAATTCAAAAAGAAAAGGTGATGGATGTGATGTAGATGATTCATATTCAGATGATGTGAATCATATGCAAGTTTTTTATAATTGTGAATTGAATTGATCTACTAACTTTGAACCAACTTTATTTGAATACGTTGTTTCTTATGATGAGTGGAAAGAAGCTATGCAAAAGGAGTATGATACTATCATCAAGAATGGGACATGGAAGTTGGTGGATCCTCTATTTCAAGCTAGGACAATTGGTTGAAAGTGGGTCTATAGAAATAAGTATAAATCAAATTGTTCACTTGACAATCATAAGGTGAGGCTTGTGGCAAAAGGATATGTACAGAAATAAGGCATAGATTATGAGGATACTTTTTCCCTCATAGAAAAATGGGATACCATTTGTTTTTTGTAGGTTTTGGGAACACATAATAGGTGGAAGATTCATCATATGGATGTGAAGACAATGTCCTTGAATGGATATTTGAAAGAGAACGTGTGCATGTCTCAATCAAAATATTTTTTTTTCGATGGTTAAGAACATACGGTATGGAAGCTCATTAATTCTTTGTATGGTCTAAAGAAAGCACCTCATGCATGGTATGAAAAGATAACTAGGCATCTTTTGGAGATCAGTTTCAAGCACTTTAATCTTGATGATGCATTTTTTTTTATCAAGAAAGTTGGAAAAGTTGTGTATATCTTGTGGTGTATGTACATGATATTTTGATAATAGGGAAAAATGAAGCATATATTGCATCCATAAAGAAAGAGTTGAAGGAGGGTTTTGAGATGGAATACATGGGACATTTTCACTACTACTTAGGTTTTGAAGTAATTCATAATTGAAGGTATATATCCATCTCCCTAAAGAAGTACAATGGGGAGTTGTTGAATAGATTTGACATGGTTGATTGTAATCCTCTCTACTTCAATGGAGAAAAAAATGAAGCTAACATTAAATAAAGGGAATGAATTTGAGGATGCAGCTAAATATCGACAACTTGTGGGGAGTCTCATCCACCTTACAACTACTAGACCAAATATTTCATTTGTGGTCGGGATCCTTTCTAGGTTCATGCAAAAACCTTGTGAATGACATTTATGTGTTGCAAAGAGAGTAATAAGGTACCTAAAGGGAACTCAAGACTATGAGCTCAAATACTCTAAGGTAGAGGACTTCAAACTAGATCTATATACATATTCAAACTTTAAAGGGGATAAGAAAAATGAAATATCTACTTCATAATATCTTATCAGTCTTGAATTAGTAGCTATATCTTGAAAATCACAAAAATAATATGTTCCAATAGATTCCACTACATGGATTCCACTACATGTAGAGTATGTGGTTGTTGGGAAGGAAATAAAATAAGATTGTATGGCTTAGTAAGATGCTAGAGGATTTGTAGGAGAAAAGTCTGAATGCTACTCCACTTTTCATTTACAACACTTTTCATTAAAAATAAAATTCATTAAAAACCTCTCAACAATTAAATAAAAATAAAATTCAATTAAAACCTATGAGCAAGTAAATGTCTGATTCAACTACTATTACATTATTGGTAAGGCCGTCCACTCAATTGAATGGATAGAAAATCTGGTAAAGAAGAATGCCCCGATTTATCTTCATTATTGTTTTATTTTTTTTATTCCAAAATATACGACAGGAGGACACTGAGACAACACTCTTGATCAATCCAGTCCTGGCGTGTCTGAAACAGCATCTTGCTGCATACAATGTACGTTTTTACCCTTAACTCTACTTCTACGTGCAATCTTATCCAATCCCTTTTTCACTCTTGATCAATCCAGTCCTTCTGGCGTGTCTGAAACAGTATCTTGCTGCATGCTAAGTACAGCATAATGCCTAGTTGCAATTTATCTTCATACATGCAACCGATGACATCACAAGCTCAACGTATATCTTTAAAAGTTGGCAATGTAGCACTTGACCTTGCAACCATGTACTTGCGAGAAGTCGCAGTCATGGTAATCATCTCACAGGCGTGCCTGTTAACCCGTGGACCATTAAATTATTCAACGCTTTGGAAGATGGAGAAGGAAGAATAGCAGTCCCCCGATAACAGAAAATGGCACTGGGCAATTTTCCCTCTGAACCCAACAATCTTTCTGCAGCAGGATGCATGACGACAAAACCCGGTACCCGTTTATAGCCAAAATCTCAGTAATACAGTGTACATCAAACTTTTGGGATGATGCTTCGAACGAAAAGGCCACTGTAAACCTGGACAAAAGCGACGGAGGCATGAACAGAAACCCTAATTTCAAGAAAATGTATCTGGATTGACAGTAACCGACGTACGACGACAATATATATGCATGCAGAAGGTCGTGAAAGGTCGCCCCGAAGTTAATTGTCGCAGCGCCAATTGTGCCATAGTTTGGTTGCAGTATTGTCAAGCCAGCTAAGCAGCGCCAACTGCTCACTCCAACGCAAAAGGTACGTTATAGGTAGAACTATGACAAGTAGTACTCGCCCACATGGTACTCAGCAGATGTGTCAGCGTTGGTTACCTAGATAACTATGAGCTAGATGTGTCCATTGGCGGCCTTAAAGGGCACAGACCATCAACGAACAACATAAAGCAATGGATTTTAAGATTTTATTGTCCAATCGATTTTAAGATTTCTGTCTCTATGCTGGATGAAACCTTTCAACTTTGCAAGTTTATTCTATTGGTTGCAGGGTTGGAATTTCAAATCCCAACAGCCCGTCAAATTTGACGGTTTCGTAAATCAGATGCTCGTTTTGATAGATTTAACTAAAAATGTTTGACAGTTTCCGTAAATCAGATGTTTTTTTTTTTACAAATTTAACTAAAAATATTAAAAATATTAACGGGTTGTCAAATTTTTTTAACATATTTTAGAGGTAAATTATCCGTCAAATTCCATCTGATTAGTTGTTACTGCAATGTTTTAAATTTTTTTTTTTTTTTTTTAATATGGTAGAGAGGATATTTATTACGCCGAAGGCTTATACCTATTGACAATGGGCACAATTAATCACCTTTTAATCATAAATTTCAATCTTAGGGTTGGCAATTGAAGATGCTGGCATATTCTTCGTCGTCTTCTCTAATCAATGGATGAGATTTTGATAAATTAACTTCCGCTCATTTATAAAGAAGTCCGTTTATGTGATTACTTTTTTACATTTACTAAATAAGATTAAAAAATTTATTGCTAACCACCAGATTGCCACGTTCAGTGATTAAGAGATAATCTATTAAGCTGGCCACAATTTACTAAATTATTGTTACTGGGCGGATAGGTATGGCCGCGTGGGTGTTGGATGCCAATTAAAAAGTTTTACGCGTAGTCATTTTTTTAACAGTGCAGATGTTTATGACCGCGTGGATGTGAAGTGAAGCTTTTCAACCTCCAACCTCTCCTCCCCGCGCGTTTGATGTGTTGGCCACGATTTCCATGGAGAATATGAAACGATTGTGAATGTGCATCAACAAATGAGCGAGTGCGCATCAACAAAGGAGCGAGGAGGTTCAGACTGACGGCCTTTCGGCCGTTCTCAGCCGCAAATAAAATACAATCAAATTTTCTACTATATTATTTTAAACAATAAATACGAATTTTAATGTAAGCTGTATCTCCTATTTAAATTTTTTTATAATAACTTTTTATGAAATTATATGTTTTTAAATGGATTTAGATTTAATAACTTTCTATCTGGTTAAAATGGATTTATGTTTATATTGTATTATAAGTTGTTATCTTTTTATCAGATTTATAAAATATTTTAAAGAGGAAACATTTAGTTGACATTATGTTTATTTTTATTTTATTTATAAATAATATAATTGTGATATTAATTGGAAAATGAAACCTTTCAACTTTACAAGTTATTCTATTTGTTGTTATTGCAATGTTTGTATTTTTTATTTTTATTTTTAATATGGTAGAGATAAGATATTTATAAATAAAATAAAATAAAATATTCTACTATACTGTTTTAAAAAAAATATTAATTTTAATGTAAAGTATATCTCTTATTTTTAAAAAAATATTAATTTTAATATAAAGTATATTTCTTATTTAAAATCTTTTATAATAACTTTTTATGAAATTATCAAATTTCTAAATGGATTTAATAACTTTATATCTTCTTAAAATGGATTTATGTTTATATTTTATAATAACTTGTTATCGGATTTGTAAATAGATTTCCTCATATTTATTATTTAAAATAATACAATTAAATATTTTATTTAAACATAAATTCATAAAATATTTATTAAATTCGTTTACTAACCTTACACCAAATTATTAGATAGAAAGTTATTATAAAATGTTTTAAATAGGAGACATCTAGTTGAGATTAAATAAAACTTTTGTTTATTATATTTTATATATAAATAATATAGTTTTGATATTAATTGGAAAATGAAAACATTCAACTTTACAAGTTTATTCTATTTGCTGTTAATGATTTGTTTATTTTTTATTTATTTTTAATATAGTACAGAGAAAATATTTATAAATAAAATATTTTATTATATTATTTTAAACAATAAATATAAATTTTATTGTTAATTGTATTTCTTATTTAAAATCTTTTATAATGATTTTTTATGGAATTATTAAATTATTAAATGGATTTAATAATTTTCTATTTGATTAAAATGAATTTATGTTTATATTTTATAATAATTTGTTATCTTGTTATTGGATTTATAAATGGTTTCCCTCATATTTATTATTTAAAATAATATAATTAAATATTTTTTTTGTTTGTTAGTTTGTCCCCTCAAATTTGCACATTTCATCACACTTTCCTACACTTAAAAAACAAATAATTAAATATTTTATTTAAACATAAATCCATAAAAAAAAAATTAAATTCATTTAATAGCTTTATACCAAATTATCAAGTAAAAAGTTATGATAAATATTTTGAAGATGAGACATTTAGTTGACATTAAAAATTTTGTTTATTTTATTTTATTTTTAAATAATATAGTTATTATTATTTTTTTAAGTAAAAAGGCGAATCCTGTTATATTAAAGCTTCAAAAAAGAAATACACCATGACATACAGGTGCCAGCTGTCCCGCCTATGTAGGAAACCAGGACAGCTGGCCTGTCCAAAATAGCATGCAAAATCAAACAGCTCGTTTCGCCACCCTGCCCGGAGGAAACCAGGGTGCATGTCCATTTCCATCAGCAGTTTAGTAAGGCCTATGCTAATGATAACCAAGCTAATAACTGAAAGAGCTACAACTCTAATAAACATCAAAAGAAAAGGAGTTGGAGACCATGCTAAACAGAAGAACCTATTCACCAAAGTCCTCGCAGTCATCCTTCACCTTGCCGCTGCTGACAGGAATAGCATAGAGCTGAGCACAGGTGGGGCATTGTCGCCGTGGTGTGGCACTGGAGTAGGTTGCGTATAGCATGTCCAGTCGTTGGCTAACACGGACAACCCTGAAAATTTGATCATCCACCAAAATGTGGACCTCAAAGATCAGGTTCAGGTGCTCTGGGTGTAGGAGTGGTGGCCGGGGCAACGAATTTGGTTTGACATCCGTCTTTTGGTGAACTTGCATCTTCCTCTGCGGCTATGAGTCGGTGTTGCTTTCCGGCAGCTCCTCCTCTACCAGGCAAGTGGCGAACTCTTCATTAGGAGCGTCGCTGGGACCGTGTGTCTCTCTCGAACTGGGCGGTGGTGCTGCTGCCTCAATGCACGCTGGGGGATTCCAATTATCTAGAACTGTAAACATTCGACTCTCAGAGAAGTCCGGGGGGAGCTCCATGGTCGGAATTTCCTCGATGTAGGTTCTGAGGGGCGATTTTGTTGCTATGGTCTCCCTGCATCGCTTCCTCTTAGCCAGAACCAGAGCTCGTTCAAATCGCTTATGTCTTTTCCTCCTGGAGTCAACCGCGTACCGTCCTGCTCCTCTACGTGGTCTCCCCCTTGCTCGCGGCATAGTGAGAATAAGGACCAATGCCAGGATGTCCCCTGTGCTTCTATGCCTGCTCTGCTCTGTGAGCTGCGAATACATTCTATGAGTTCCGGTGAGGCGGATAATAGCATAAACGATGGTTGCATCCATTAAAGCCGAGAGCTTAGTGCTCTGGTTGGCCGGCCTGATCTTGCGCATGAGAGACCCCATCGATGGACGGAGGTCGACGGAGGTGAGAGCCCTCATAAATGGCGATGGTGTGAGGGCGGTTGGCCACCATAAATGGCCTCTCATGCGCGCCTCCACATGCCCCTTCCTTTCCGCGTGGCACCCCGTCCGGGTGTTAAAAAAGGATATGGGGGTGGGCTTTGATCCACTTATGTGTGCACGGGTCACGATACCATTTTAATATAGTATCTTTGGGTGCAACCACACGTTCGATCACTACCTCAAGGTGTCTCCATGGCTCTAGGTAAATCCCTCATGAGAATTGAACCTTGCCCAATGGTGAAAAACTCCTCGCTTTCCACCATT
>SNQJ01S0016092.1:57420-94226 GCA_010110895.2 Picea sitchensis
TATAATTCCAATTGAGCTTGTGGTGAATATCAATTCCAAGATATTTGTATGAATTCACTTCCTCCAAGTTGTTGTTGTCATATACAAAGGTATCATAAGAGATCTTATTGGATTTAATAGTCATGAACTTAGTCTTATTAGTATTAATAGTCATACCCATTTTGGAGCAAAACTCCTTGAGGATTCTTAGTTGGTTTTCAAGATCATGGGGACTCCTTGTCATAAGAACGATATCATTGACATAAAGAAGAAGATTAATGACTATACCAGTGAGAGTAGGGCCGAGACAACCTTCTTTTTCCAAGCATTCCTCTAACTTGTCAATGTATATGCAAAAAATGGTAGGGGACAAGGGATAACCTTGTTTGACTCCGATATTGCAGTTAATCTCTTTTGACCAGCCCTCAATGTTTTTAAACTTAGCAGTAACGTTATCATACATCCTTATTGCAAAAACCCTCAACTCGAGAGACACTTTTATCTCTTCCAACCTATTCCAAAGTTTTTTCCTAGGAACCATGTCAAAAGATTTTCTAAAGTCAACAAAACAACAAAAAAGATTGGTTTTAGTATTGCGGAACTCCTCTACAATGATCCTAAAGGTAACAAGATGGTCCAAAATTGAATGATATCTCCTAAATCCGGCCTGGCCTTTAGCTCTTTTACCGTGAATTTCTAGCGAAAGGCTAATATTCTTTTCCAAAATAATTCCATAAAGCTTGGCTAAAATCGAGCTAATCATAATGGTCCTATAATTATAGGGAATGTTTCTATCCCCATTTTTAAAAATAGGAACAATGATGCTTTGCATCCAAGGTTTAGGGAAGCCCTGATTGACTGCTAAATTGAATATCTTGTGTATGTGAGGGATAAGGATTGGCCCTTTGACTTTAAAAATTTCAGCTTGGTATCCTTCAATGTCCTTAGCTTTCTCATTTTCGAGCCGCTTAACCCCGAACTATATGTCATATAAATAAGAAACTTATTCCTTTGTAGGGACAATAGGAATGGTGTCCATGGCATTAGGGAACTCATAAAGACTTTTAAGGTAGGAATTCGATTCCCTTAAGGGAATCCTATTATTTTCTTTAGCATTGCATTTTAGAATTTGGCTCGAGAACTTCTTAGGATCCAACTTGTATAGTTGTGAAAGTTTCTCTTGCCTTTTATTGATATAGTATATTTTTTTCCTTTTAATTAGGGCTTTGTATGTATTGATATTATCGAGTTTTAAGGGCTCATTAGAAGCATCCCTAATGGCTTTCCTAGCAATTTTACATTCTTTATCATACCAAGGGCTGGTCGTTCTATTATTATTTTTATAGGAAACCTCGAAAGAGAACTTGTTAATAGAAATGGAAAGGGTAGTTGTAAAATTATGATAGAGTTCTTCAATGTTGTCCTTATAAGTTAGGAGGTTTAATTTATTACTTAAATCCTTTAAGAAAATTTCAACTTTAGTTTTGTCAAAGCGCAAATTCCTTTTATTATCAAAATTATCTTCAATGGTGCTCCTATGCATGGAAAAATTTAGAGTTAGGGTTAAAGTTTTATGATCATAGTCAGGCTCATGGTCATTTAAAAGGTCAAAAGTTGTTATTTGGTTGGAAATAGGGAAATCAGATATCACATAATCTATAACACTACTACCTAGCCCATGAATACAGGTCATTTGGTTGGAGTTTGGACACTTCATTACTCCATTGCAAATTATTAGGTCTTGAGAGTTGCAGAGCTTGACCAACTCAGTACCAAACAAGTTCTCAATTAAGTCTTCAGAGTTTCTTTTGTAGCTATTAGATAAAACAAGGTCCTCATCTAGCCATAAAGGATTATGGTTGGACTCATTACTTAAAAAAGTAGCTTGTTTAGTTGCAATCCTAACATTAAAGTCTCCTAGCACGAGGATATTACCTTCATTTTTCAAATTATAATTATCTTATTCTAAATTATTATAGGGAATTTTTTTATCTAGATTATTTTTCTTATAAAAAGTAGAATTAATAGGTGCAAAATAACAAATTGCTATATACATCTTCTTAGCATTGGTGTATAAAATTTCTATCCAAATGTATTGATTAAGAGGGTCAATCTTATGAAGTTGAATGTGAGGAGAAATGCTCTTTCTAATATAACAAGCTATGCCTCCTATCCCTCTACCGTGGGATTTTTTGTTCCATGCCAACCACAAGAAAAATCCTTCCATGCTAGGGACCTTAGACTCCTCATGCTCCCAAGTTTCAGCTAAACAGATAATATCAATATCACTCGGGATTCAACTTATCATAGGACCTTTGCACCATGGAAAGCCACAACAATTCCAGAAAATGAACACGAGTGTCCCAAATTCCTATTTATTATTATCCTTCTGGTCTCTATCCCTAACAATAGCTTTTTGATTTCTAATTATTGTCCATTTTTCTTCTTTGTTGGCTTCTTTTACCTTTTGAACTTCCTTTCTTAATTCAACTTGGTCTTTGGGAATGAGGTCTTCATTTATACATATTCCTGACCCTTTTAAGCTCGAAGATTTACTAAGTATGTTATATTTATGGTCATTACAACTTACTTTGACACTGATCAACCTATATTTGTGATCAATTATTTTTCCTAGCCTCTTTGCTTCTATGAGGTAAGTTGTATCAATATGTGATTTATTTTTTAATTCTTCTTTTACTATTGCTACCATATAGTATCGTCCTCTTGTTGTTCTTTTATACCAAAAATTATGAGGTTCAAGGCTCTTTTGTTATGCTCATGGTCTAGTTCGATTAGCTTATTCATTTCCTCTTTGATGGGTTTGATATGCAATTTGTTTTCCATATTACTAAGGGTCAAATTGTTGGTTATTTTTTCTTCTAGCTCCTTAATCTAATCCCTCAAGTTATGGTTTTCTTCAACCCCTCCTTCTTGGGTTGATTGTTTATGTTTTTCCATTTCTTGAATTCTATCCTTCATTGTTTGCAATTCACTTTTGAACCCTAAGAATATATCCTCTATTTGAGTTTGAATGGTATCTTTAATTTTTTCATCAATCATTGCCTCTAGCTCTATTTGGACTTTTACGTCACTTTCTTCACTTTTTTTTTGTAATGTTTCTAACTCTATTTGGATTTTGGCATCTCTCTCTTCTCTTCTTTTTTTTTTTTTTTTTTTTTTTTTTTTTTTTTTTTTTTTTTTTTTTTTTTTTTTTTTTTTTTTTTTTTTTTTTTTTTATGTTTATATTTTCTATAGGATGATTGCAAATAGATTTATACTTATATTTTATAATAACTTGTTATCAAGTTTGTAAATAAATTCCCTTATATTTATTATTTAAAATAATATAGTTAAATATTTTATTTAAACATAAATTTATAAAAAAATTATTAAATTCATTTACTAACCTTACACCAAATTATCAAATAGAAAGTTATTATAAAATACTTTAAATATGAAATATTTAGTTGACATTAAAACTTGTGTTTATTTTATTTTATTTATAAATAATATAGTTTTAATATTAATTGGAAAATGAAACCTTTCAACTTTATAAATTTATTCTATTAGTTGTTACTACAATGTTTAATATTATTAATCTTTAATTCTTACAATTTATTTTATTTTATTTATAAATAATATAGTTTTAATATTAATTGAAAAATGAAACGTTTAAACTTTATAAGTTTATTCTATTAATTGTTAGAACAATGTTTATTATTTTTAATTTTTACAGTTTATCTTCTCTATCAGTAGTGTAAGCTAAATCGACTAAATACCTACTGTTATTTATAATAAACCTTCCTCTTATCACTCGGTCTTGCCACAAACAGAAACATTTCGGAAATAAGTGTCCTTCTTTACCTTTTTGGAAGTTTTCAGTATAAACATTTTATATTACACATTACAATGGCAAGTTCAATGTATATATGAGATTTTTTTTTAATTTTTAATTTTTAAAGTTTATTCTATTTGTTGTTACTGCAATGTTTGTTATTTTTAATTTTTAATATGGAATAGAAAATATTTGTGTGAAGCATTGAGGCAGCATATAAATGTTATGTAAACTTTTTAAAAGATATGGAAACAGTTGGCATATATAATAATTTTGAAATTAAGTGGAGAATGAAGAGATGATAATTGAGAAACGGTTGTTTCTTTATTAATATATAAAATTTCAAAGATGAGTATGCTTTGCCTATAGGAATTAACCACTTTGGGCGCACAAAATTGTAAATCTTTACTTGCATCACTAAAAGAATCTGTGAAAAAATTCCCTTTACTTCCATCACTAAAAGAATCTGTGAAAATTTTCCCTTTCACATGATGTTGAGTTGTATGTAATGTCTAAAAAGGTAGACATGTTGAAATTTTTCACTTTCACATGATGTTGAGTTGCATGTAATGTCTAAAAAGTTACTGATGTTGATGTTGATGTTGATGTTGATAGTGTAAAAAACTTATTTGAAGTTTGATTAATTTTTGGGGAATTTGTTGCATGGAAGATTTTATATAAAGTCAGTGATAAGTTTTTATATAAAGTTAGTTTTAAAGTAATTATTATATATAAATTTGAATTTAAAATAAAATTTAATATTATTGATAAAAAAATCATTAAAAAAATTCAAATATGAAAAGATGTTCTATTTTCATAATTTATGAAATGGAAAATCACAAATATAAACAAATTTTAAACTTCATATGATTCTTTCATTTAGGGTGATGAAAATCACATTCATTTCGAACGTTTTGATTTTTAATAATTATAATGCTGGTTCAACTTCCTTTGTAACTACTAACTCTATAATTTCAATGTATGAGTGGAACTAAGCCAATATTCATGGTCTAGTATGAATCAATCAAACTTACACGATTGGAACTAAGCTAGTCAAAGAAGATTCTTATAAAGGTGTTGGAGTAGATGGGTGTAAATAGTTGTAGGGGCTTGAGAGAGTTGGAAGAAGTTTAGTTGCTTATCTAAGTGTATACTTTTGAATTAAGGTTTTCAAAATAAAAAATGATTGGAAGAGTTAAAGAGTTGGAGAGGCTTTACGAACATGAATTCAAAGGTATAAATGGGCAAGGGAAAAACCTCAAGGCATAAGAGAATGTTGGATTAGAAAATGGGATGAGTCATATGGAACTATCAAATCATTTCTATCGATTACATGTCATGGATATGGCATAATTGTTTTGAAGATCAAATCAACTCTCTATTGCATAACTTGTGGATTAACAATCATTAGTGGTGTTATTAGTGCCAATAAATTAGGTCAGATTTAAGGGTTTGACCCAAATTGACTTCATAGAGAGCATGTCCAAAATTGGTTTCGGTAGCTATGTACCCAATTTAAGGCATTCCAAGTTTTCATGGACCCAACCAAGGGGTTTTCACCTCCAAATGTGAGAATGAAGGTAGGAAATGCCCCAAATGTGCACCTTAAGGGGTCAAAATGAATCAATCAAGTGACCAAATGTCAATGATTATGGGAAAATAGGCATGTAAGGAACCCAACTACATGCTAGATATCTCAATGAGGTCTCGTGTCTATGTTAAGATGATGGATACTCTAAGAAGGTGATCAATCACATTAACATAATAGTTGACATGTATCAAAACATCATTAGATGTGTTATACATGAATATGATACAAGAGTAGGCCACACAAAGAAACTCTCAATGGATAGACATGTGTGAATATCCATGTATAAATCTCATACACTACATACTTACTAAAGGTCAAATTACTTAATCCTTAATTGTACCTTTATGTTGGATGTAAGGGCTGACCCGTGTTCTACCTTTAGGCTTCCAACAAAACCCTACAAACCATCGACCCTTCTGGAGACCAGAAGGAAACACTGCGCACATAGTGCACAATGAAGTCTCACCCGAGATGGCTTATGGGTGACTGTAGGACCCATATGTTTGCAGTCATGGAAGGGATGTTTCTCACAGGGATGTTAGGAATACTACTCTACTTCAAAAAATCTACCATTCTACCATCATATTCATTTATTAACATTCATTTTGCAGTAAAATAACATAATTGATTGAGTGCACGCTTCATTCTAAATCTAACAAATTCATTCATTCATCATAAATCATATAAAAACAACATTCCACACAATGGCACAATGTTTTACCATGGTTCGCCCCCTAGGATACATCCACAAAGATCTCACAATATCTTCTTCTTTATTAATCAAGTAAAGTCATTGCACTGGCGCGCATTAAACAATAATTTTGGTGTGTGAGGCTAACCAGTGTTGTACCAAGTTCTACAACTTGTGACCTGACCCTCATATACAATTCATGACTCTATCTCCAAAACTAACTCAGTGCTTAGCTCCAAAACTCTCTATCCAAAAATTTGTTACCAAAAAAGATCAATCACTCATCCAAAAACATACATATGATGATTTCCCTATATCTCCTCATACAACATATATTTATGCTACAAAAAGTGGATTAAACCCATTACATCATGACCAAACCCTAACCATAATTGGATTAGGTTTTTCCACATTATAACCTCCTACACGTGGTTCTCGATCCAACCGTTTCCTCATCACATTGTCCTTCTTTCTTCCTTTGAATTTCTTCTTCCTCACACTACTTTCCTTATTTTTCGGCGTGCTTCTTTTCCTTTCTTCTGGTGCAATGCTTTTCCTTATCTTCTGTCACGCGCTCCTATTCTGGTCCCATCCTCAACTGCTTCATTAATTTCTGAGCATTTTCCCAAACTAACCTACTCCAAAAATCCCCCAACACTTACTTGTGGCTTGTCTTGAGCCACTTAAGTAGTGTTTGCTTCCTGCACTGATTTCTCCAATTTTTGGAATCATCCTGAAATGTCTTCAACTCGAGTTTTTTCCTGTGCACTCTTCTCTGCTGCAGACTCCACAGTCTGCGAAATGATGTGCTCCTTCATCAATTATTCAATATCCAAGCTGGTTTTTCCAATCTCCCCCTTGGTTGCCTCGATTGCAGTCAACATTTGATCTACTCTCTCTTGCAGTGGATCCAGCTGAGCCTGCATCGATTGCTTCTCTTCTTGAATGGTCTTAAATTCTTCCTGTAGGTTCTTCAAGTCTTGCACACTTCTCAACCTATATTGTATTGTCATTGTATTCTGTTTTTTCTTCAAGTAAAGAACTAAAATGTTTACTCCTTCCTCTTTCTTGTCTAAGTCCTGCAGTTTGTCATCCTCATGTAAGCTCGTCCATAACTGTGCACTTATGTCATATAACTCTGTGATTTTCTAGAAGTTCTGCACAATGTTCTCCTTATGATCTATTACCTCTCTCTCTCTCTCTCTCTCTCTCTCTCTGTGATATAACTTCTTGTGGCATGCTTGGTTGTAATAGTGCCATCAAATCCATAATGTGTCTATTATAAGCCTCCATAGTCTGCGTTAATTTTTCAATCTTCTCCTCCATTGGTATATTTCCTTCTTTTGCGTTATCTAGAATTGTTTTAAACATTTCCTCCACTTTGTTCTCCATTATGTCAATGTTCTTCTTTACTGTATCTCTCTCAAACTGAACATGATTGATTGATAACTCATGTTTCCTCTTTACTTCATTTTCCAATTCCAGACTTGTCATGTTTGCATGTGCCCTCGATTGTATCTCATGCGCAACACTGACTTGTACTTTATATAGAGCATTGGTTGGGACTTTGGGCAATTCCATGTTCAAGTGGTCAATCTCATTTAACTATTTATGTGTTGTCTCCTCTTCCATATAAAACATATCCTCACTTATGGAAAAATTCTCACTCCCCATTGATATTATATGTACCGTCTCCTGCGTTGGCACTATCTTTTCCTGAGAAGTATGTTGTGGTTGTGTCTGTTCCTTCTGCTGCATTGTATTCAGTTGCAGTTGTTCCAATGTATCCTTAACCTATGACAACTTATTAATAATCTCCTCTCTTTGCTTCTCAACATCGTCCCACAACTCTGCTTCCCTTTTCTCTCCATATATACCCATGGCTCGAACTCAGGGAACTTGTCCCTATCTACAATGTCATGGTCCATGTATTTCAATTTCTCCACATGTCCTAAAATACCAGGAAGGATTGTAACTCCTTCAAGTATGTGTGGTAACGTTATTGTGACTTATGTATTCTTGCGCGACTACCTCTGCACTAGTTGTTTCCCCTTTCTTTGTTCTGTTTTGGTGGATGGCCCTGCTTCCTACTGTGGATCCGCTTGTTCTTCTAGGTTTGAATCTGGTTCATCTGTAACATATTCCACCTATACCTATTATTTTGTTTGTGGTGTTGTCTATGTGACAAGTTTTTGTACTGTTCGACCTCTTCCCTAGGTTCATCTAACTTTGTTATTTCTTCATCTTCCTCGCTTGTCTGTTGTGACACTCCAAAACCCAGTTTTTGTATAGGGTTTGGTTCTTTATCCCTCAGATCCACATCCATTTGCTCGATTATTGGCTCCTATTGATTGACAAATGTTGAACTAACTAGTTCCTCGATGGGTGATGGGATCACATCCACATCAACAACTCATTCTCGCTAGATAGGGTTTTCTACCTCTGCAGTTTCTTTCTCTGCAAACTTTGCAACACTTCGTGTGTCTCTCGTGACTTGACTAGGAGATCCAACCTTTGGTGGTGCCATTTTGCAAAATCCTAAAACAATTTCTCTGAATATTCATTGAATCCTTCAAAAATACCTACTTGCTCTATGTGTTTTCTCCTTAGCTCTTGTCTTATTTAAGTCACAATAAGTCGTGTTGTGTAAGTTTCTTCCTTTTATACCTCTTTTCATAAATGCTCTGTCGTATCCCACTTTTCCGATCATTATCTTTCCTTTTCTGGCCTCTTTCCATCTCGTCACGCTGAGTTTTTTGTATTGTTACCTTTCTCCGACGCATAGTGTATTCAGGTTCTGTCATACCACTTACTAGATTCTACTGTGCATTGTTTCATCCATCTGTCTACCACTTATCCATCCACTACATATTTTTTTGTCCTTTTCTTCTTCTAATTTTCTCTTTTCTTTTTCTTCTTTTAACTCCTACTATATACACTATGCACAATTCCACTTCTCTACGTGACATCTACTAAGGGTTAGTAGGTTAGTTGTCCCTATATAGTTTTAGTCGATTACTATTCACCTATCCTTGAACCTCCTTACCTGCTAAATCTTGCAGTTTCACAACACCTCCATCTGTGACAACCTTTATCTTAGAAGGCCCTAGCCAATGCATCCTTAACTTCCTTGGGTGCTGAAAAATATTTATTGTCATAGAGGAAAACCAAATCTCCTTCCTTAAAGTTCTTCTTCTTAATATGTCTATCATGTCATGCTTTTTCCTTTTCTTTTTGTACTTCTTTATGGAAACCAACTATAATCATGTATTTTTCTAATTCCATGAGTTGAGCCAATATTTATTGAACTGGGCCTCTTGATCTATGGCTTTTTCTTGAGCTGCACCTATTTCTTGATCTACACCTCTTTCTTGATCTATGCCTCTTTTGGTCATGTTTATCAATCTCTGTCTTAGGTTTCTTCTTATACATTGGATTCAACCTAGAGGGTCTCTATCTTATTGGTCTGGAATGTAGTTTCAAAAGTATATTCATTTCTCCAAGTTCTCCTTCTACACCTTTCATCTATGAAAATGTCATTGGAAACAAATCACTATACTCGAACAATAACTCTATTATTCTTTCTACTATCTGGTTGTCTCAATAGTCTCCAGTACTTGCAATCTTTAGATTCTCTGTTTTTCCAATATTGACCTTCTTTATCTTCAGTGGTATAGAAAAATATTCTAACTGTAACTGTGGACCTTCTACTTCTCTTTCCCCTTCAACTTTTGTAATATGGATATCGCACAAGTTTTCTTCTGCTTGGTCATCTTCTGCGATGTGATAGCAATGTAACAACTGTCTAACTGCCTGTTGCTTTTGGTTATGATAAGTTATCATGATTTCCATTTCAGGTTCTTCAAAGATCCTATCTCTTACTAACTTCAGTGTTGTATCTATCTCTAGACTCTCATGTTGAAATTCAAAAGTGATCACAAAATTCTACTGCAATTATTCCCAGTTTGTAGTTTCTCTGCACAGTTCCAATTCTATGTACCAATTCCTTGGAATTTCTTCTAATATATGAATAAATTGATGTGGCCATTTCTCGACTGGTACCAATCTCCATTGAATTAAACATATTTCTATATGTTCTCTGGGTTGTCGAATTCCATCATACTTTTCCACATATCTATTATCTTGTTTTGCGCCAAATCTAATGCAGAGTAATCTCTTGCATTGATACTTGTTATTGATCTTATCTTTGTGCGTACCTCACCAATGGGCATTTGTTTCTTTCAAGGCCATATCTAATACTGGTAACCTTTGATTTTATAATACTTCTAACTCAAATTTTGTTAAAAATTCTTCTAAATTATTTTGACCATAAAAATTTGGAGGTTCTCTTACCTCTGTACCAACCCATATTAGTGTGCATGTCATCCTTGCACATATTTTGGTAGATAACTCATGTAAGCATTGCTGCCATTTATCCAGACCTGTATCTAAATATGAAGCACAAGAACTAATGCTTCTCTAGCTAGGTATTACATCTGCTATTGGGTTAATTTAATCTTCTTTGAGCATTGTAGTTCTATACAACTGGTTTATGTCTTCTGTAATGGAATTATTTGTCACAGGTTCAACATATCTTCCTCCCTATGAAGGATCTAATGGTGTAATGAATCTGTATTCTCATGATTCAAAGATCATTTTCCTAGTCTTCATATTGATGATAGCCTAATTATCAAATGCCCAATCCAGTCCCAAAAAGATAGGGTGTAGTGTTATCCACTATGCCAATCACCTCAAAATCTTCCATAGTGCGCATACCATCTAAATCCACCGGTATAAATTTCAATATACCAATTGGTATCACCCTATGTTGGTTTGCTAACCTTAATTGAATAGGTGAATATCCTAGTCTAGGTTCCCCCATGGCTTCCCATGTCTTCTTATGCATAACATTTACTTCAGACCATGAGTCTAATGTAATCTCACCCATATTAAAATATCCAATATTTTCATTCAACCTAAACTCCCTAATTTTTATTCTCTTTTTATGGATGTGACTGACTGTCTTCTATTCTAATTTCATCTCTTCTCCAATATTGCACTTTTCTAACAAAATATGTAATACTTGTAAAGAGTTTTTATCATTCAACAACTTCACACAAGACCCCAAAATGTTTCTTAGATTACTTACTTGTTCTGAAGGTGGATATATGTTTGTATGATCAAACATATGTGGCATGTCATATATTGGTACATCATCTCCTGGCTTTGACCTAAAGTAGATGCAATATTATCCTTCGAAATTTCTTGTCTAGCCTCCTTTAATGTCTCCTTCTCTTTGCATGCATCAAAACTTTGCTAAGGTATTGTATTCTTTCTGACCCATTGGAGCTGGTCTTGATTCTTATTTTTTGCATCTTCTCCTATATTGGCTCCACCTCTAGTAACTATATTGATCTTCCTCCCATCCTCTTCTTTGGTTTCCACAACAATCCATTGAAGATTCTGGTTGTTCTGATTCCTTTTTTCCTATATCTTTGTCAACAATGTCAAACATTCTTCTATATCATGATCTACTACATGACAATACATGCATTTCATTAGTGGTTGTGGATAATCCCTTGAATAATGTCCATGTTTTTGACAATTGTGACATGTTACTAGTCCTCTACCTCCCCTAAATCCTCTTCCTCCATGGTCTCCTCCTCTGAAGCCTCCTTTATTACCTTGATTATCTCCACATGGTGTTTTATACTATGGTTCATGATTGTATTTCCAATGTGCATTATGATACCGCGGTGGTGCTACAAATGGTTATGAGTTACTATACTATGGTTGCATTGTAAAATATTGTGTAGGTTGTTTCATTAATTCAAACTTCACCCTATAAGTATCTAAGGTCCTCTCCTCCATTATTTCCAAGGTTCTACAATCCTTGTTTTCATGTCCTACGAACTTACACAAGTTGTAGAATGTACTTTTGGGTACTATTTGATACTTTTTCATCATGGGACAATGATAAGGATCATGCCCATGTGTTATACATATCTCATACCATGGTCCTCCTGTGGGTAAAGTATTTGGAATTCCTTCTCCCAATTACTTTGCAAAGGTTGGACACATATTCTTATGATGTCCTTTTGTTCTGCATAATGTACACTAGACTACTTCCCTCTTCTCCTTACCTTTTTTCCGATTCAACTGAAATGTCAGGTTCTTCAGATCTTCTCTCAGCTCTTCCACAACTAGATCTATATGCTTATACTTATTTTCCTCCAATTGAAAGGCTACTTGCAGAGCCTCATCCTAAGTTTGGAACTTCTGCTTCCTCAATGGATACTTAAAATGTGGCAATAAAGAGTTAAAAAATAAGTGTTTACGATGCATATCTGTGATAAGATACTTCAACTTACCTTTTAGTATCCTGAACTTTTGATCAACTTCCCAAGATAAATCTCTTGTCTTTTGTTTTATTTTGATCATCTCATTCATGAACTGATCCTCTGAACTTGGTCGCTAAAACTCATTGATTAATTCCTTCTTCACATTTGCAACAGTTATAGGCGCTCCTTGTGGCTTGTTTACCACAAGACCCATATACCAATACAATGCATGGTATCTGAATTTGATTGCAAGATTTTCTAATTTTGTATCTTCATCTGTAATATTCTTAGCTGCCCAAATATTCTCACAAATAAACAAATTCTGGTATGGGTCCTCCGATCCTTCTCCATGGAACTCTAGTAACCAAATAGTTGGATCTTCTCCTGCCATTGTGAAATTTGTTGTACTACCACCTTCGCGTGTTGTAGATAATTAACTAATACTATTTGAACTTGTACTTCTACTTGAATTTCCACTAGACCCTCATCCTACTAAAAACATTCTACCACTAATTTCTAGATGTCTAAATGATTATTTTTCTTGATATGTCTTAGTCACACATGGGGTTGTGGGTTCCACACTAATTCATATCTAGAATGGAGAGCCTTTTTTTGTGTTGGACCCTTTACCTCTAGTTTTCCTCTCGTATGTGGCATGCATGATTTCCTCAATCTCCAATGTCGCATGGAGATCCTCTACCTCCTCTTCATCACTACCCAAGCCATCTCACTCGATTACTTCCCTCTTTTTACTATTGATCTTATACCGGTAGGGTCTTCCTTTGTTTGTCACTTCTGATCTTTCTATTATCTCCTTGTTATATTCCTCATCCATCATAATGGGGTCCATTGCTTCCTTCTTATGGCCTCCCTCCAAAGCCCTCTCCATATCTAAAATATTTCATTAGTGCTTCCCCCAGTTCCCCCATGCTCGCAAAGTGATTTAGTTGTCTGGATCCATTGTCATCACTCCTTTATCATGTAATAAAATCTTGATCAATGTGTAAAGTGATAGAATGTACCTTCCTCTTAGTCCCTTCAAAAAATCCTACTCTACAGTTGTGTATGACTTCGCAGTATCAACTACAAACTCTATAATAAATCCTGGAACAATGTTGTCTAGCCAAAAATGTACTGTGCACATTAATTTATTATTGACTCTTTCCAAACACACAATATTCTCAATAGTCCACTCTACTGGCTTGATCCAATTAGTTGGATGAGTGTCCTTCAACCTCAATATCCATTCCTGCAGCAACTCTAGAAAATAACAAAAAAAGCCTCATGGCGATCAATAAACACATACCTTTCCAAATACTGGCGCAGTGTATACCTGGAACTTCTATTTTATTTTTGCGCAAACTCAAAATATTTTTTTTCCAAAAATCTTTCAATATCTTTCTTAGTTGGATTCCATGGCCTAAACATCCCTTTCTACCATTGCATTCTCTTCATTGTCCTTCAACAAGTCCCTTCCAATCCGATCTTCTGAGTTCCAGCCACCAACAAAACAATTTGTTGGATGTATGGACTGACCTAGGTTCTACCTTTAGGCTTCCAACAAAACCCTGAAAACCATCATCCCTTATGGAGACCAGAAGGAAACACTACACACAGAGTGCACAATGAAGTCTCACCCGAGATGGCTTATGGGTGACTGCAGGACCCATATGTATATAGTCATGGAAGGGATGTTTCTCACAGGGATGTTAGGAATACTACTCTACTTCAACATTCATCATATCTACCATTCTATAAACATATTCATTCAATAACATTCATTATGTAGTAAAATAACATAACTGATCCAGTGTGCACTGCATTCTAACTCTAATAGATTCATTCATTCATTAATCATAAATCATATAAAAGAAACATTTCACACATGACATAGTGTTTTACTGTGGCTCACCCCCCCTAGGCTACGTCCATAAATATCTGGCATTATCTGCTTCTTTATTCATAATCATAAAAATATTGTATTGTGCCCATTACATAAAAAATTCATAAATGCACATGTATAGTTGCGGTGAGGCTAACCAGTGTCGCACCAATCTCCACAGCTTGTGAGATGACCCTTAGATACAATTAATGACTCTATCTCCAAAACTAACTTAGTATTTAGCTCCAAAACTCTCTATCCAAAATCTTGCTACCAAAAAAGATCGATCACTCATCCAAAAACATACATATGATGATGTCCCTATATCTCCTCATACAACATATATTTATATTACAAAAGGTGGGTTAAACCCATTACATCATGACCAAACCCTAACCCTAAGTGGATTAGGTTTTTCAACATTGTAACCTCCTGCACGCAGCTGGTCCTTGATCTAACCATTTACTTGTCGTGTTATCATTCTTTCTTCCTTTGAATTTCTTATTCCTCGCATTGCTTTTCCTTATTGTCCATCACATTACTTTTCCTTTCTTTTGGAGCATTTATTTTCCTTATCTTCTGGTGTGCGCTCCTATTCTGGTCCCATTTGTTATCGTTCTATAAATTCCCAGAGGTTGTCGTTGGGTCGAAGAAATTTACTAGAGGTAACTTTATCCAACCACTTCGAAATTGGGATCTATCCCTTCCAGTTTCAGAGAGGGATCTCTCTTTAAAATTTAACTTTGTTTTAGATTTTAGATGTTAGGATAGTTAAATAAATGAGACTGTGTTGTTTGTTTTATAAAAATGGCTGAAATATCACTTACGCATCCATTGGGCCATGGGGTCTGTTTTATAAAGCTTGAGATCGATACAGCTTTTATAAGGTGTTTTCACAGGGTAGGATAATGCAACTGTTAGATTATTTAGAATTAAATGATGGATAGCATAAAATATGAGACAATCAATTATAACCAAGAAGCATTAAGAATTTCTTAATCATAACATCAGATGATAAACGTTTAGATCTTTAAAAGCCAGAAACAAAGTATACAAAGATAAATTCTGCAACTTCAACTTCTTTTAAATGATCAGATATAGAAAACATAAATGATTACGAAGATAGGAAAAAAACATTCAACTGAGAGAAGAAAACATCACCAACAACTAACATGCAGGAATCCTGTGAAATGTCCTTTTATTAATGGTAGATCTCTGATAAAACATTACAATGCTTACAACTTGCTTGGGCGTAAATATCAACCCTCAATACTTCAAAGATTGAAGCATTTATAAGAAAAATTACAAATGACCCTGTCATTAATGATCAGGACGTGGTAGAATCTAATCCTAACAACTAGATAACATGATACAAGATTGTAGGAACTGTTGATGATCTGTCAGATTCTTCATGATGATTTTGGGGAAGGCTATTGGTGAGACAATCATGTGACTCTGACTGCTCTGCTTACTGACTTGGATGACACACCTCATCCCTACTCAATAAATTCTCACAACTCCTCCCATATTTGTTGACTAGGGATGGTAACTTTCAGTAGCCTGCAGTAAATTTCGTCCATCTCGGTATATTTGGCGAAAGTAGGCTTGGTGATGAAAATATATTTTCTTTTTTGATGAATACTGAGGTCCAGCTGCAAAGTCTCTAAAAACGCCTTTCCTGTGATACTACCCTGGATTCTTGAAAACTTGGATTTGTCCTTGGGCATCGTGGAAATATTCTACTTGTAGTTGGATAGAGTCATCAGTTTATCATTTAGAACCAGTAGTCCAAGAAGGCCTTTCTTCTGCAAAACATCAAACTTGTTGAAGAATCTCTGAACCCCGATATCCATGTTCTGGGCTTTCTGCTCCAGCTGCATCATCAATCCTCTTTTGGTCAACAGTATTTTAACTTCGATGATGGTTTTTGTCATGTCCTCAATCTTATGGTCTTCCAGTTCTTCCCTAGGCTCTTAATTCAGAAACCTTATGATTTCATTTTCTTATGTGGGCATCTCTCCCAATAGTCCCTTGATCCTAGCAATGGCCTGTTTTCTCCTTAGCACCAACTCATGTTGATCGAACATGATTTTCACCATGGACCATATTTCATTTATGGATTTGGAGATATCCATCCATATGTTCTCTTTGTCCTCTGCCAATGTTTTTCCCATAACTATTTTCTTCTGCAGTTGTTGAATTTCCTGCTTCATCTTTTCTGATGTGTGTCTTTCTATGTTGTAACTGGATTGAAAATAATATTTTATCTCCTAGATATTCTCTATCTCCTGCTCCAATCTTTTGATCTTTGTTCCCTGCAAAGTCATCTTCTCCATTGATGTTTCTAAAGCTTAAGATGTTCCTGAAACTACCACTGGGGTGGTTGAAGGAATTTCTATAGTGGTGATGACTGATGTTGTCACTGTGCTAAATCCTGTGAGGGGAACTACACTCAGTGGGATGACTTCCATAGGTGTTGCCTATTCCTTCTCCTTTAACAACCTTTCCAACTCTGCCTCCATTTCCTTTATCTATGCATTCTGTTGCATGATTAGCTTTAGCAATTCCTCCTTCTCACCTTCCATCTCAACTATCTCTTTGGCTTGTGAGTCTTATGTAGCTACCAATTTCAGTTGCTTCCTCAGAGATTCTATGTTAGCATTCTTTTTCTTGATCAAATCCTTAGTTTCTTTCACATTTGAGGGGTCATATCCAATTTTGAGCACCAATCCTTATAAATATTTAATCCTGTTATCCATTGCAAAAGAAGATATTTTCTCCAATTTTAATTGGGTCTGAACATTGTTCAGAGAGACCTGTAATTTTGCAGTAGTAGTGGAAATGTGGGCCAATGTGGAGAAAACCATTTCTCCAGTATGCCTGTGCAAATCCATTTGATCAGCTGGATGAACTTACTTGGCATCAAATTCAAGAGTCGACCTTTTGTAATCAGTGATCTCTTTTGGATGAGGCACCTGTGCTTGCAGAAATGCCATGTTCATTCTTCTTTTTTCAGTATAAAAAGCGGAGAGAAACCTATGCTGTGTTGTTGATGTCTTCTTCCAGAACTGAGCATAGGTGTGATTTGTCAGCATCTCATTCTTCTTCTTGATTAAGTCATACTTTTAAAAAATACTCAACTTTGTAGATGCTGGTGGAGGATGGGTGGTCACAGTGGTATCATTATGCTTCTTTGAGGAAGAAGTAGACATCATCTAATGGCTACTTGAAAGAAGTGGTGAATGTTCTCCCTTGACTACTTTAGTAGACTGGGTCTCTTCCTCTCCAGACTTGTGAGTATTGTGAGTGGTTTTAGGCCTTTTAGTGTACACCTAGAAATCCTCTGCTGACACCTCAGTGACTGAAGGTGAGACATCCTTCCTGGGTCTTTTCTCCTTTGCTGCCTATGGAGTAGTGGTTTGTGAAATCATGGCTAGAGGAGATTGTTGTTCAATGTCTTCTAGAGTGTTCACCTCCCACTCTGTTTGGTTCACAAATTTCTCAATTTATGGTTTGAGCGTATGAGCGTATGGTGAACTTTTATTCTTTCATCTCATTTATGCAATGATCTCACACAAATCATAGTGCCAAATGAAGTTGTTATCGAACTTCATTCCCTTTAATAGCTTGTCTGCCTCTTCTCCTGCAGCCCGACTATTGCAGATAAAAGGTCCTATCTGCCCTTTCATTCTCAGTTGTTGTTTCTTCTTCAAAGACACAAAATGAATGCCATCTGAATTAATCATTTTCCTAATGTACTCTAGGGTGAATATTGTAACATGCAACTACTTGGGAAGCTTATAGGGAGCTAACTCACACCCATATACTCTGATCTCCATGTGATTTTGATACAGGTACCAGTCTCCAGTATTGGCGAGGTCCGAGAGGTGTAAGATTATCTGGACCTCTTCACTTATCCTTGGATCTAGTCTACCACTGATCATGCTCACCACTAGGTGGTAAAACTGCTCAATAAACTGTTTGAAATTAAACTCTATGGAGTTTCTTCTGAGCAGCGAAGTCCAAGAGGTGACAGCCTATGGTTTGTTGTCCTAGTCCATTTTCTACATAGGGAAATAAAACCTATCTTCTTGAAAGAAAGTGAACATGTAAGCTAATATTGAAGAATATCGTAACATGCCCTCTGTGGAAAATTTAAAAGTTGTTCATGGATGTTCTCAGCTATAAAACCATTGTATTCGAACGGGATGGTGGATTTTTCTTCAGCAGAGAAAATGGATAGGAAACCCAATATGGGTTCATCCACCCATTCGTCTGAGAAATAACCGAGAAAACAACATAACGATGAGATGATTTGGTTTCCCCTTTCTAAAAACATGGAGGAATGGTAAGGGGGATTTTTCTTGAGAAATTGGGAATCTTGTGGAAGGAAAAGCTCAAAATCTACGCTCTCTGGGGAAAAGAAAGATTCTGATACATCTCTATTAGAACTTCAAAGGTGAGGGGAGCACGGGATTTGACTCTGGATATTTGCATCAGGTGATCAATGGACTTGGGTGTGATAGAGAAAAGAGTTTCTCCAGATGATGAAACTATGGCTCTCTGATCAGGGAGGTAATGCACTTGGCATTTGAGGCCAAATTCAAGAAAATGGTGGACTTGGGGAAAGAGATACAAAGGAATATTGGACTACCAAAGGCCAATCTCATCACTTTTATCCATGAAGGTATCTTTAAACCATGGCTACAATTCGGCGAAATCGAATTCACACCTAGTCTCTGAGATCAGGTAATCTTTGTCTGCTAGCGGGATTTGGTCAAGATCTATAGGAGGTTGAAGGAATGGATTTTCCTCGACCTCTAATCTTTTAGATTTTGGCACCATCTATTCAACAAGTACTTGCAAACTGAAATGAAAACATTAGTAGGTAATGGCTATGGCTAGATCGCTGACTAAAATGGTGAGGAACATGTGCTTCTGGTGTGAAGAGGGTGTGAGCAGTGCACAAATGGTGAAAACGAGGTTAAATTTGAGTGAATAGGTATCCATTGGGCATGGGGAATGGGTCAACAGACTAACGAGTATGTTAGCATATATTAAATATCCAACGGATCACTTGAGGTATGAGGTGGAAAGTGAAAAACAAGTGACAGGTGTACTAGGATGATGTGGAGGGCGGTGATTGAAGGATAGGCAAGTGGGACATGACCTGTGATGGGTGAATGGAGGGGAAAATCTGACAGAGTTATGAGACGAGACTTATAGGGGGGTAGTGGAACATGACGTCAGGAGGCAGCGAGATAGTGGAAAATGATGTCATGATGCAGTGGTGGTAAGGCAATGCCGGTATGGCAGTATGTCAGAGGGGGATAAGGTGGTAAATGGTTTAGAGAAAGGGGGTCCAACACCATATATTTGTGACACGTTAGGATGGGGCCCGCTAGTAAAACCTACCCATATCAGACCCCCTCCCCACTGTTAAAGGTAGAATGGTCGGGGGGGTCCAGGATCTCCTGTTGGCTGTAGATCCAAGCATTGCTAGATCAACCATCGATCTATGTGTCGCTAGAATAAATAGAACACATAGACAGATACAAGCCCCTAGATTTTCCTCCTATCCTCCATGACCTCCCTGTCAATTACATCAAAAATCTTCCCAGGTTTGATGGGGAAATTGTGAATATCACTGTTGAAAAACATATTCAAAATCTTGAGGATTTTCTTGATCTGTTTGAGGTGGAATAAGACGATGTATGTATTAGGATATTTTCCTTATCATTTCTAGGTAAAGTTAAATATTGGTTTAAGAACCTTCCAGCTGCAAGCACCAACAATTTTCATCAATTTGTGCAAGTTTTCCTAGACTAATGGGTGATCATGAGAAATGTATTTCTCATCCTAGAAGAGTATGACCATTTGAAAAGACAGCCAAGGGAGACAATACATCAATTTTCGTCAAGGTTCAACAAGGTGTACCATGCAATGACAGTTGATATAAGGCCACCCCTAGGATCAACTCACTTTCATTACCTAGATGCCTTTGATCCTGAGATGGCATTCCAATTAAGAGAAAGGAACACTGCAACACTTGAAGAAATACAAAAGGTTGTAGTTGATGTGGAAGCTAACTTGCTGAACTGAAAGGCAAAGTTAAGAGCAGAAGAGGAAGATAGAATAGAAGAGGAATGAATGACATCATCAGAAGTGAAACTAGATGTCCTGGCAAACACTGTAAGAGAGATGATGCAAAAGATTAGCAGGAAATATGAGCTTGTTTCTCAAAGACCTTATGTTCCATTAGCACTAGAATGGACAAGGATCAATGTTCCATTAGATAAACCAACACTATCTTCAGGGGAAGAAGAAGTCCAATTACCACTATGCCAAGATGACAATCAAACTCTGCATACTAATAAATATTACAAGGAGGAAAGTGCAGAACATTTTCAAGAAAATGCAAACTTCTTGCCCCTGTATTTTGCCTCACTCCTAGAGGAACATTTCAAGCAAGTTGCAAATAAAAAGGATGAGGAATGCTCTAATGCACTAGATGAGGAGGACAGGGATGATATAGAAGGTGTTGCAGATTCATAAGTGCAGCCCTTGAGTCTTTGTGCAGGCCAAATTTCAGATGAAAACACAAAGCCCGGGATAGGTAATGAGCTGATCCATTTTGATTCCCTTCCCTTATGTTTCATTTCATTTCAGACTTTCAAAGGGAACCTTGGACAAATTATGGTTGAGGATCACAGTGTAAGCCATGAAATCCCAGCAGAACAAATTCCACAGTCGTCTAAAATATTTTATGACCCTATAACTAATATGCTGGATAGATCGTGTTTTCAAAGTCAATTTTCATTTTTCCCCAATGATTTCAAAAATTGTTATGATATGGACATGATCAGATAGTCATCTACAGGGGTGTGTTTAGCAGAAGCATCATTTCAAAATCCATCAGAAAATTTGCAGCCATATCAGAAAATGCATGAGGATGCAAATAACATAGATACAATGCCAGATCATGTTGGTGACTTGGCTAAAATTAAAAATCAAGGAACATGTAAATTCTACCTTGATCCAATAGCTACCTATATGAAGAAATTTTTCACTACAGAGCCCCAATCTATTTCTGGCATTGCTTTTGTTCTTCAGGATTAGCAAGATCTTTGTTGTGAAGATCATACTAGAAATCAATCATTAATGCCTTTACAAGCTCTAATTCTGATGCTTATTAAAAACAGTGAAAAACAAAGTTATTAGATCAACTGTTGGATTGGACACATTGGCATTTTTCCATTACCTAATTGAGCAGTGATTGCAGTAGATTAGGATAGGAGAGTGTGAATAAGCTTAGCATTCCAAGCATCTCTTTTTCAACAATGTTCATTTTGATTTGGTTTTAGTTGAAAGATCAAAACAAGTATAGGTTGCAGAATAATTTTGGGATCATCCCAATGAATAAAGCACCGGTATGCATGTTCAGAGTTCAATGGTTCTTGACACCTATTGAAAGAGCTTCCATCCTTAAGTGGAGCCTATGTTGGCGTCCTATAATTATAGGTTACTCAATTCTTCGACTGCTGATTCGGCATTGCTCTCGTGATGAAGGCTTCTGGCTCGGTTGATTCCATTTTCCCCTCCATTTGTTTCGCTTGATCCTTCACCACCCTAATGCATCCTTCGTCCACCTCGGCGCCCTCACTCCCTTGCCCATTTGTCTCGTTGACTACATCTCAACCCCCACCCTTCCCTGCATACACAAACTTAGGATAGTAAAATATTGCTTAGTAATAAGGTAATTGACAATAAATAAAAGACTAGATTAATTAATAATGTTAGTAATTAGTAAACAAGTTAATAAAGTTAGGATAATTAGACAAATAAGCTAAGTTAAATCTTGTTAGAAATTAATTAATTAATTAATAATTAATTTAGTTGATTAGTGATTAAGTTAGTGTTTTATTAATTAAACATTAAAAATAAAACAAAAATTACAAAACATATAATAAACAAATTAGAAATAAAACAAATTAAAACAAAAATTATAATAAACAAACAATAAATAAAATATATAAAAATTAAAACAAAACAAAGTAATAAAACTAATAAATAAAAACAAAACACAAAACAAAATAAAAAACATAAAAACAAATACATAACAAATAAACAAAAAATATAAAATACGAATATTAAAATAAACTAAAACATGCAATAAAACCAAAATCAAAATAAAAAATATTAAAAAACCAAACTAAAATACTATCCTAAGTTTCTACC
Organism: Picea sitchensis; assembly: GCA_010110895.2. Lineage (NCBI taxonomy): Eukaryota > Viridiplantae > Streptophyta > Pinopsida > Pinales > Pinaceae > Picea > Picea sitchensis. Next base: position 79,978 of record SNQJ01S0016092.1, read on the forward strand.
CACCCTTCCCATGAATATCAGACCCCCCCCCTCACGTCACATTAGTTCAAGGGGTACGATATACGTTGTTTCCTGAAGCCACTCCTGGACACATGGAATCTCCACAAGCTAAAAGACCCCCCCCCCCCCCAAAAAAAACTGGGTTTCTACCCACCTTCCCATGAATATCGACTTCACGCCACATTAGTTCATAATGAGCATAATGCTCGGGTTACCCCCTGACACATGGAATTCCATTAAAAGCAAAGACTTCCAAAACCACTTACCACCTCAGGGGGGGTTTGGAATACCACCTTTCCCCAAAAAAAATGCTTTCTCAATGTTTTTGATCAGTCAATTTTTGAAGGTGATTCTGGGAAAATGGAGACATATTTTAAAAAACTGAGAGAGTTTTTTGTTCAGAACGGGTTGAAGAAAACAACTTCTTCCAGTTTTTTCACAGGTGCCAAAAGTTGGGAGAATTGAAGCCATCCTCGAACCTCATTTTTTCAGTTTTTCATTTTTTCTATTACAGTCCTGATTTTGTGGGAGTTGTTTCAGTGAGTTGGAGATGAATTTGGTGAAACCAAATGATTTTTTTTTCCAGAACATTCTCATATATAATAACCTCCTTCAATTTGTTCCTAGGTGTCAGCATTGAAGAGAAACATATGTCTGAGTGAACCTCTTTTTTGTAGAAATTCAACCCGTCTTTCATGGCAAACAGTTCAGGATTTTTAGGGATTTTTATTCCTATTTTTGGTCGAGGTGGTTGCTTGAATTCGACCTCCTGATCCTGGGGAGATTCCTTTCCATATATTGTAATAATAAAAATGCACAAAGATGGATGATTGAGCTCTGGTTTCATGCCCCACAGGGGATACTTTGTAATTCTCCAGAAATAAAAGTTGTAGCTATAGGATTCTTGTGTTAGACTCACTGGTGATTTTTTTCCTCTCTTGGTAACTGTCTTCTTACTACGTAAATCCATTTGATGTTTTCCTTGATCCAATTATGAAAAGAAATATTAAGAACAAAACTTGTTTTTTGCACTATGTTTATGGTCTTTTAATGATCTACATGTTTTCGTCTGAAGTTAAGCATAGGAATTATAAACTGCTCCTCTGCTTGATGGATTTTCCCTTCTTTTCCTCTCCTCCACTTTCATTTAATTCAATTTGATCTAGCGGTCTTTCTATCCTGCCCTGTGGAGACAATCTTTTACATCTGAGATAGATCCATTTTCAGAAAGGTAGACCCCATGGCCCAATGAAAATTCGAGTTCGGAATCTCCCAAACATACCAAATCCATAAAAAAACCCATGTTCTCCATAACTAGCCTAATATCTTATTTCAAACAAATCTAAATTAGACAGAGAGATCCGTCTCTGAGTCTTGGAGAGCTAAATCCAAGACTCGAAGTGGTTTTGATGTTGCCTCTGTGACTGCCTTCACAACCTTGGGCAAATTACAGAGTGATAACACCATTCTCAACTGCTTCATTGATTGCTATGCATTTTCCCAAAATAACCAACTCCAACACTTTATTATTATTTTAATATAAATGTCAAATTGCTTAATCCTTAATTGTACCTTTATTATTTTAATATTATTTTTGTGTTATTATTTTGACACTTTACTCGTGTATAATAATTCCATTATGAGTTATCCAAAAGTTTGTTAATGACTTCGTAAACATTTCTCATCCAATTCGTGCTTTGTGCAACTTCATCAAGTTTTTTTTCTAACATTGAAATGTAAACTTGAGTTGTTATTAAATCAATATAGAGTACCACTAGTTGATACAGGTGCAAGTCTTTTGATGGTTGTGAGGGCTCTAAAATAATTATGATTTGTTGTAGAATTGAGCTTTAGTACAAAAGGCTTATAACACAACTCTAAAAGGATTATAACACAACTCTTAATCTTCAGTATGCACATCAAACCTCTCTTGGGAATAGACCAAGTATAATTGGAAATTATAAAAGTTAACATTTATTATATTTAGACATATCAGTGTTAGATAGAAATGTTATTTCTTTAAGTTAGTTTATATTATTTAAAAAATCAATAGAATTAGTGCTCCTCCACTTAAACACAATGCTCACACACATAGTTTATAATTCTCAATTTTACCCCCACACATCACTCAATATTTTTTTTTTGTAATTGTAGTTTTATCAAAGAAATACTTGTAGTTATAACCAATATGTGCTTATTATTTTTTTAATGAGTCCTCAATCATTCTCTTTGTTGGACTCATTCCACTGATTTTCCCAAAACACTAAAAAGATACCTCCATACCATTTAAGAAGCCAATCTATCCTCCTAACCTTTAGAGAGCACACTCAAATACATAAATCCTATTGTGAGGTGGCACTTTTAGACTCTTTACCTCTTTTTACCATTCTTCCCTCCCTTTTCCTCAAATACATAAATCCTATTGTGAGGTGGCACTTTTAGACTCTTTACCTCTTTTTACCATTCTTCCCTCCCTTTTCCTTCGAGGAAAATAAATAATGTAAAGAAAAATTATTCATCAAAAAAAACAAAGGAAATAACGCATCCTCTCCTTCTACTTCTTTTATAACAAAAAATAATATTTTAAAAACTCTAATGAGAAAAATATTTTTAAAACTCTCATACATGACAAAAATATTTTTAAAACTCTCATACATGAAAAAATGTAAATAATAAGTGTCCAAATCTTTTCACTCAAGGGAAAGTTATTTGGTTCGCTATCTACCCTATCCTCATTTCAATGGGGGATATTTATTAATCATATATACAGTTTTCCTAAATTAAAAACATCAATGTCATAACATATTTATATAATTTCTTTATTAACAAAATTTAAATTATTATATGTATAATAATTCTTCCTTTAAAAGTAAAGTTACACTATATTTATATCTATATCTATGTCTATGTATCTATTCTTCCTTATCTATTCTTCCTTTAAAAGTAAAGTTACACTATATTTATATCTATGTCTATGTATCTATCTATATATTTTATTTCTCCATAGAAATGTTTTTAGAGAAACTCTTTAGGCACTATTCCACATTTCATGAATGATATCTTCAATAAATGATTGAGAGTAACAACATATATGTCTAACATTGAGGATGCAAGTGGATTAGACCCTATGATCTCTTAATAGAATATGGCATTGATATGGTAAGCCAAACCTCTTGATAGAACCCTATTGGTTGTAATAGAAGTATTGTGTGTGTGCACGTGTGTGCGTGCATTACTACATTATGTGTGTGTGTGTACTACTACATTGTGTGTGTGTGTGTGCGCGCACACACACACAATGTAGTAGTACACACACACACACACAATGTAGTAATGCATGTGTGGACACACACACACACACACAATGTAGTAATGCACGTGCACACACACACACACACACTCACAAATGAAAACCTCACAGGATCCCACCTTTTCCTTTGAATATCAGAATGGAGGGTGACTCAACTACTAGACATAATAGCATTTGGTAACAGAAAAAGACTCGACCAGACTTGCACCTCAACCAAAATAGAACTAAATACCTCACAACAAACTCTACCTTGAAAAATTCCACTCAAACAGATTGAGCTAAACCATTGGGCCAAACATGTGTGTGTGTGTGTGTTTCAAGAAAAAATTGTAATTTTTTTTTATTTCAAGAAGAAATATTGAAATTAAATTTATCACATTGTTTGAGGACAATCAAAACCAAAATGAAGAGTACTTCTACCAACTCTGTAAAATAATATAGGTATAATAAATATATGTTAAATATCTGCAATTATATCTATAAATTAGAAGTCAAATATCTCTAAGTCTACAATTATCAAATAAAGATTCTAAAAGAAACCAAATGGTAAAATCAATATTATTTTTATCCATTTAAACCAAATCATGTAAAAACGACAGATATGTCCAATTGACATAGTAACATTGCATGAAACAAATATTTTTCTAGCAGCCATAACCTTTGGATTAGGGACCTAACCTCCCCAATCCCTCATGTAGGTAGAATAATATATTTTTCCATGTAATAAAGGACAATATTAATAGAGCCTAGTAATAAGGTGGAACAATTCAAATGTAAAAAGAGAGACTTGTAGAAATACGCTTCTAGAGACTTCCACTCTAGATTATTTTGTGATGAATAGATTTAGTATAAATAAGAGTTGAGGGAATGCAATTTTTTTTAATGTAGGGAGTATTGTAATAGAGTGGTGCTCTGCTAGAGGTTGCCTCGAGCAATTGGAACATTGTTCCCTATAATAAAGGGTATTATTTTTGGTGTTGTGGTTCCTATATTGATGTTTCTTTGTTATTATCTATATTATTTATGTTTTACGCTATTATAATAGGTTTGGTACTAACAAATGGTATTAGAGCAATTTCCTTGGTAGAAAATTGTGGTTATTTTTTTAGGGTAGAGATGTCTTATTTCTGTAATCTTAAAGCTACAATGTTTTCATTCAACACACATAAATATCTTGGTCGGGAAAACATTGATGTAGAACTACAATTGGTATTCAAGTGCACATTGTTGGCCACCCTTGTAACCCTTGTTGGTACTTTGCTGAGTGGTAGCACATCATACAACACCTATTTACATATTGGCCTAGATATCATGAAGCCCTCCATGGGTAAATCATTCGGTCTTAGGAGCTACTATGGGTCTAGAGAACAACCTTTCGGGAAGATACTCTCTCTGGTACTTTGGGTGGTGGTACAAATAGGGAAGATACTCTAGCCTCCTTAGTTGGTTCCAAGGGTATGCTCTAGCCTCCTTAGTTGGTTCCTTGAGATATTGGGCCGAGTACTATTGTTCAACTCCACACGTATATCAGAGAGCTATAGCATAGGGAAAACCATTTTCTGTAGAATCTCTAAACACCCTAAACCTTGGGATGGAAACACAACAGGAAAGGAACATACAATATCTATTGTCATGTGACCTTGCCTTCTACATTTGGGTTACAAAATTACTACACATTTATTCCTATTAAGAATTGGACATCACCACTGCAATATTATTCAGATCGGAGTATAAGTCCGTAGGAGTAAAAAAAAAAAGTCTAGGTCTTGCCTGCCCCATTATTTGAGACCCATCCCATTGGATTCTTCTCTTCATCTTGATCATAGTGGTGCATATTGTTTTCAAGGTTTTTTTTTCCCATGGATCTGACCCATTCTCGACACCCGTATTTGACACATATCCCATTGCCTTCCACTTTTCACCCTGAACATAGTCATATATATCATTTTAAATTTTTTTTTTTCATGGACCCACTCCCACTCCTCGGTACCCCTCATTTCCCCATGGCCACAAATCACAACCAAGAATTCCTTCACCTCCAAGACCAACCCAAATAGAAAAATTCAAACATCAAACATCTGACCTATGAACTTTCTTCCACAAATACCCAGTTGATAACCTTCGAAGAAAAAGTTATAGGCAACTTGGACAATGTTAAGGGTGAATTGGCCTCCCTCACCCAATGGTTAAAATAGTCCCATGGCTCTCCCTCCCTTGAAAAGCCTTCACACTATGAAGGTGAGAGATATCCCTATAATATTGCCTTTCATTCCAACTCCCTTCCTCGTGACCCCCATCTTCCTAGAGTTGAGGTGAAAAAAATTGATGGATAAGATCTAATAGGTTGGGCCACTCAAACGAAACATTATTTCTCATTGCATGGCATTACTGATGATTTGGAAAAACATTGTTATGGTTTCCTCTATTTGGATCCAGAACATTGGAAATGGTGGAAATGGCATAGAAAGACACGCCAAGGGTTTGTTTCTTGGACACGGTTTGTTGCATATCTACATGAACACTTTGAAATTGACATGCGCTATCTTATTCGTTTGACCAACATGAAACAATCTGGCATAGTGGAAGAGTTTATCTCTTCCTTTGAACATTTGTCTTTCAAAACAGAGGGCATGTATGATGCCTTCTTCCAAGAATTTCTTATTAGTGGCCTCAAAGATGAAATTTGTGCCGAGGTCCTCATGGCTCACTCTCAAACTTGGTTGAAAGCTACTCAATGTTCCAAGTAAGAACAATAGATTTTATCTTCCTAGAACCACAAACGTTCCTTTATTCCTCAAACTCGACCTAACAACCCTGCCCCTCCTCCCACTCCTCTCAATATCCATAAATTAACTGGGGATGAAATGGAAGAACACCTACTCAAGGGCCTTTGGTATAATTATGATGAAAAATATTTTTTGGGGCACAAGTGTAAGGAAAAAAGGTTGTTTATGACCATCTATGAGGATGTTGTTGAAGAAAAGGTCAAGACCCTTATGGCAGAGTTTCCTGAGACAACTAATATTACTCTTCTCTCTGATCCCCGAGAAGTAGAATCAGTCATTTCATTGAATTCTCTCACTCTATTCTCTTCTCCCCAAACCCTCAAGCTAATTGGGTACATTAAGCATCAAAAGGTCGTGATCTTAATTGAAAGTGGCAACACTCATAATTTTTTTCATCATTTCATTTCCCAACAAACCAATTTCTATATCCATGCGGTCAACAACTTTCAAATCATGATTTCCAATGGAGGTTCCATGAAATGTGGGGTCATTGTGAAAATGTGTGTCTCCAAATTGGGCTGTACAAATTGACATCTCATATGTTTTCTATCGACATGGGTGGTTGTGATATTGTGCTTGGTGTTTAATGGTTACACACTCTTGGTCCCATCCTCATGGATTTTAAGGAATTAACCATGCAATTCTAACAAGTGGGCCAGTAGTATAAGTTCTAAGGAATCACAATAGACTCCCTTGAGATCATCAGTTCCCATCGAATGGAAAAGCTCATGAAAAAATGTCATTCAAGCATTATTTCCCAACTCCATTCTATTCAAGCAATTGAGACACCCTTAGTGCATCCTGACCTCCTATCTATCATCTCCAAAAACCAAGTTTTTTTTTCACCCCTAGTGACTTCCTCCTTTCCCTGGTGTTCATGATCATTCCATTCCTCTCTTCCTAGGGATTCTTCCTCCCAATGTTCACCCTTATTGTCATCCCTTTGCCCCCCAAAAAATGAAATTGAGAAAATTATTCAAGAATTTCTCGCTATAGGTGTTATCCGACCTAGTACTGGCCCATATTATTCTCATGTGGTCATGGTACTCAAGAAAGAAGGTAATCGGCGCATGTGTCTAGACTTTCGAGCCTTAAAAAAAATCAACATCAAAGACAAATTTCCCATACCGTCATTGATGATCTATTGGATGAATTGAGTGGTTCTCAGTACTTCACTAAACTTGATCTCCATTATGGCTACCACCATATATGTATGCAAGAGGAAGACATTCCTAAGACTACATTTCAGACTCATGAGGGTCAATATAAGTTCTTGGTAATTCCCTTTGGCCTGTGTAATACTCCCTCCACTTTCCAAAGTATCTTGAATCATGTTTTCCATACTTATCTCCATCATTTTGTCCTAGCTTTGTTTGATGATATTCTCATCTATAGTCAAACCTGGAAATAACCCCTTACACATGTGGATCAAGTTCCCAGTCTACTCTCTCAACACCAAATGTTTCTCAAGAAATATAAATGTGCCTTTGGAGCTTTGGAAGTGGATTACCTAGGTCATATCTTTGGCAAGGATGGTGTACGGGTGGATCTTAGGAAAATTGAAGCTATGCAAGATTGGCATCGCCCCAAAACTCTCAATAGATTTCATGGTTTTCTGGGTTTAACGATATATTATCACAAGTTTGTTAATAATTATGGAAAAAATTCAATGCTTCTTACTGCTCTCTTTAAAAACAATGATGTCACTTGGACTGCATTAGCTGATCACTCCTTCCAAGCATTGAAAGAGGCCATTTGCACAACTCCTATCCCGTCCCTTCCCAAATTCACAAATACTTTTGTGTTGGAATGTGATGCTTCTGGCAAAGGAATTGGAGTAGTCCTCATGCAAGATATTAGGCCTTTGGCCTTCACTAGAAAAACACCTCATAGAAACATCTTAGCCAACCCATTAACACTCAAAAGTGAACCATCAAAATTTTCAATTTTTTTCCGGATCTTTGGTTATTGTGTTGTTCCTAGTCAAATTTTCATATGCCTAACCTTCATCTTGCTATCCTCCTACCTTGTTGTTTCTGAGGAGTCTCGTAAGGTTTCCAATGCTTCTTGAGTTCATTTGAAATACATCTAGGAAGATTATTTAGTTCTTATCGTTACATGCTTATCATAAATTTAGGTTCAAGGTTGAGCTCTTTTCCTTTCATTTGAAATATTAAATTTGATTTTTATTTAGCCTATGGAGTCTAGGATTTTATTACCTTTCATAACAAAAAAAAAATTGGTTTTGTTTTTTGTTTCAAAAGAAATTTTTTGAGCAGCATGGTTACATGAAGAATCAAAGGCTCTTTTGGTTCTTTTTAACCTTTTGATTTTTCGGGATTTCTATTTTGGCAAAAACATTATTGGGCCCACAAGCATGATCTCCAATTATCCAAGCCCACAATTTTCGAACCAAGCACCTACACCAATACATAACACAAATTCCAGTGTCAAACACCAAGATTTCGAGGAGGAGGAGCCAACAAGGAGGACTTTGTGCACAATGCACCAGATTATATTAAAACCATTGGCATTTATAAAGCGAAATGTCTTCTTTCTCCTGAGCAATGTCAACTATCCTTTTTTCATGTAAATAAAATTCAAAGCATAGAAACCAACTGTTGATTGGAGAGGTCCATTCCTGATACCTTGTTCAACAACATTTTCACCAAGTATCATGGGAATATCCCACATGGGATTTTCACAATGCATTGGTGCCAAGTTTTGAGTTTTAAAGCTAACAACCCTATGCATTGTGGAGTCTTCTACTCGAGATAGACAATACACAGGAGAGTCATGCCCATGAGATCATACCTTTTACATAACTCATCAAAGATCTATAGGAATATTGGTGTTTTTTAAAAAATGATATATGTTATTTCCCCGATTTATGTGGGATATGTCACATATGGAGAATTAAAAAAAAAAAACGCATAGTTGTCAATGCAAACAATTGATAGCTACAGGGTTTAAGGCATCAAGGAGAAATTTGTAGGGTTCAAAATATTTCTATCAAGAGATCAATGCTCCAGGTATCATCATCAAAAAAAGAACATTCAATTTAGAAGGCCAATATTTTTTCCATTACACATCAAGAACGCAGGTGTGAAGTGTTGATTTCACGTGTCAACCGACAAATGCTAGGCATGTTATGCATGCCACTTTCGATCACTTCCATGGCTTCCTAGGATCGCTTGAAGTTCTTAGAAGGGTTCCTAGTGCCAGTGTAAGTGTCTTTGGAGTTTCTATAGAACCAATGCAGTGTTCATATGATTAAAGGAGGTCTAAAGGTAGAGGGGCATTTTCTCATAATATAGAGATTGATGCAACAGAGGCACATGCCTTGAAAAGTTTGACTGGTTTGGGGTTCACGAAATATATGTAGGTCCACCCCACAAAAACTTCCAGTGGAGTTTGGCGTAATGAATATCTCTTTGGCAAGAGATTTTTTTATTTGTTTGTTCAACCGACCCTTGTGTTATTGGATGGGTCTACTAACCATCTGGATCTTGGGGATGTTCTATGGCTAGAAGAATTTTTAGGTATGTGGAAGAAAACAATTGATGTTTCATCACACGATCGTGACTTCTTGAACTCTGTTTTCACTGTTGTCATTCATATCCATGATGAAAAACTTTATTTCTATAAAGATTGAGCAGTTGTAAGTCACACACACGATTATTTTCGAGATAAATGGGATAAATTTGATGTAGATGTTGTAGTAAAAACCAAAACTGCAAGTAAATCTTCACATCTGCAGAGTTCATTACAAAATAACATTGGTACTTTGGTTTTTTTTCAATCACAGGGATGTTTTTATTCACCTCTTAGACTGCATTCAATAAAATAAAGTTCCTTGGAATTTTGTCTTTGCAGTTTTGTTGAGCACCTGTTGGAGTGATAAGGTGGGAATTTTCCTGCATCAACACATGATTATTTGTCAGATATCTTCAGGGTATTCTTCCATCTTTAGATTATTGTATGAATAATAATTTTTTCAAGCACTTATACTAATTTTATCTTTGTGACTGTATGCAGTACAATGGTGTTTGAAAAAATTGTTCTGATAATGTAATGCATATTTTTTGTTGAAGTTGTGATCATAAAATGATGATATCATCACCTATAGAGATATCCTACAACATTATGTGATCAACCAATAATAATGAGTTCATTGATTGAAATAAAGAATTAGTCTTGACAGGTGCTACATGATGTGCTACGAATTCCTGTTATGGAGGTTTCAAATAAGCAGTGGTTGCCAGGTGTCAATATGGATCTTGCCAATTGCTAGAAGGTCAATTATGAGCTGGAGGGACACCTATCAAATGGATAAGTGATAAAAAAAGGACAGTTCATCATCATAAAGGAATGTTAGGGGCTTGGCCATCATTTCCCTTGTTTTTAACATTTTAGTTATCTTTTGTTATCCACATGTTTCCTTTCCATTTTGAGGGCACAAGAATCCTATGATAGGAGGTTTATTCGAATGATAGTGTTGTCACTGACAATAAAAGATATAAAAAGACTATTTTAAGTTTGATAAAGGGTTAGAATGAGCTAGGGGAGAGAGGCTTTTGACCAAGAGGAATTCAGAGTGGTTATCATTGTGTTCTTCTTTCTTTCTCTGTATTTTTTTCAAACTTGTGATTCCTTATCAATGGAGATCATATTTTCCTTTTCATTTATGTCTTTCTCTGTGTACTAATATTAATGAGTGACTGATTTACCCTTGTTCTTATTCATACGATGATTGAGTGAGGTCTTTATTCTTTGCATTGGTGATATAGAATTTGTTAATACATAGATTTTTACTGTGAGTTGACTGTTTTAAAGTGCTAGAAGTATCTTTGACATGTTCATATCACAATTTTCTTTTCCTCCTTCATTTATCAAGCTTGTTGTCTGATCTGAAGTTGTTAAGGCCAGTTTTGCTGAAGGATATAGTTGGGAATGTTTACAGTAGATGAATCTGATTTTCCTTATGGTCAAATCCCTCTGAATTTACAACTTGAATTTCAAATTTCAAATTCAAATTCTTGTATGTTACCAAGATCACCTAATTTATAGTCTTGGGTGACACTTGGAGTGATAACATAAATGGCGTTGTTGTCGGGGAACAAAGTGTGAAGCTATCTTCCATGGGAGAATTACATAGATCTATCTCTTTATGGTCGACAAGAGAAAGACACAAAAATCAACTTTAATTATCTACCTAGCGACTACACAATCAAAGAATCCACTGGGGAGGATCCTGTTGACAGAAAGATGGCCATAGGAAAGGAGATGACCATGTATCAACTAAATATATTACTTCATGAATTCCTATTATTCTTTATCATCTAATTCCCCTCTTCTCCTTTACATATAAAGAGGATCATCTTGTGCTTTGTTTATTTGAATGATCATCAACCTTCCTTTATATATCCATCCTTCGAAGAAGAAAACTTGCCTTATGCATGTGTTGTAGATGTTGATTTTGTATCTTCACCTCATCCTATTCATAAGGATGATCTTTGTATTGAAATCCCTCTTGAATTTGATCACCCTTGTAACCCTGAGGAGGTTGAAACTGATTCAAAGCCTTCTAAGATCTCATTACCTTCTGCTATTACTGTTGAACCTTTTCATCAACTTGTTAAACCTCATAGTCAGACCACTAGATTTCAAACTAGAATTAGAGACAAGATGTTTGAACCTTTAAGGATGCCATATCACCTTCATACTTATCCTCTTGATTTCTTTGATTATCTTCCTCAGTTTTCTGGAGAGGATCATGTTATAGACGAGAGGCATTTGGAGGCCTTTGAGAACTTTGTTGATCAATTTGAGATAGTTCATGATGATGTTACCATGAGGTTGTTCTACAAATATTTTTTTGGAGATGATACTATATGGTTTAAAGGTTTGGGGGCCGATTCTATTGGTTCTTGGATCGAGCTATGCAATGCATTTTTAAAGTGTTGGGGTGAGAACAAGTCCCTTGATCAGTACTTGTCTGATTTTTATGCTTTGAGGAGAGGGGAAGAAGAATACTTGGTTGTATTCAACATGAGGTTTTACAATGTTTATGATAACATTCCAGCGGAAATCTGACCTTCCGAGACTACTACCATGGTGTACTATCAAATAGATCAACATTCAGATCTTGTCCTTCTCTTGAGAAAAAGGAAAGTTTCATCTTTAATAAAATTCTTTGATGATACTGAAGAATATGAAGAGAACATTTGGGCTTGCCAGAGGATTCGAGATCAAGAATACTCTGAAAATCTACCTTCACAAGAGGAGCAACAAGACCGTGAGTATGTTTTACATTCAGAACAAGATTCTTCGGTATTTGCAGATTTTTTTATGGACATAGATGCATGTGAAACTTATGATCATTTTTCAAAACATGTTCAGCATATAGTAATTGATGATTGCATAGATAATTATATGTTCCTGGATGATCATTACCAGTGTGACTTAAATCATGTTGTACTATTATCTTGTGATCATCATGCTGAAAATGAAGAGACTACACTTGTTGATGATCAAGAGTTGATTTCGAAAGAACAAGAAGGTCATCTATTTGAAAGAGGAAAGGCATTTATGGATGAGGATTTATTTTCTGTGGATCAACATGCTTTTGATATTGGTTTTAAGGATCCATTTGCATCCTTGTTAGAGTCTTATGTTTCATATTTTTTGAAAATTTCAAATTGCAATATTTCAATGATACTCATGGATGAGTATGGTTTTCTGAAGAAGTTTATGTCATTACTTCTATATTTATTTTATTATTCATTGATCAGTGCCATAGATGAGATCATCTTAGTCATCAATTTACTTGAATGTTTAATGTGGAAATATTCTTTTACTAGACCAAGTTGCAATTTTGGTTAGGGTAGGGTAGCATAGGTAATAAGCTCACTTCCCGAGCCTTTCTTTCCTTTAGTTTGTATCGGGACTTTCAGTTTTCTTGAATAAGTGGCATTTTTTTATAATGTTCAGAGATTGGTCGCATAGTTGACTCCATATCCCAAATTTTAGGGTTGATTTTAAGGATGGAAATTTATTTTAAAATGTAGAAACCTTAGCAAATCTTACTAATCCTTCATGTAACGTCCTCCTCATTACGGCAACCATTCTAGTGACAGGTACATTTTTTTTTTTTTTTTCCTTTGAAGTGTGTGCGCGCGTGTAGAAGTAACAACACACCTAACTGTACGACGCCACTCGACAACCAACAAGACGCAACCACGACAAGGCAAAACAGAAGGCACACAATGAGTAACTACTACAATATACGATCACAGGCATAAGACGCACAACACAATATTAAGACATACTGGGGGTGCACAGTAAGAACATAGAGGGAAGACTCCCGGGTGTTAGGGTTACTATTTCTGCACAGGAAAGCAGGGTGTTTAGTCTTATGTCTTCTCGAAAGAAGATTAGACAGGCTCCTGGCCGACTGCTCAGGCAGAAACTAGTAACCCGACCTAGAACAAGACGCAAGCAAGACGAACACAACCAGACGACCCCGACAATCACAGTGACAACAAGTAATAAAGCCCCTAGACATAAGGTGTACAACTATCAACTGTAAGCAGTAAATGACACTAGGTGTTAAGTACAGTACAGTCACAGAAGGAAGAATCCATCAGTAGAGTTTACTATTTCTGCACAGAAAAGTAGCGCTTTTAGTCTTACGTCTTCTCGAAAGAAGATTAGACAGGCTCCTGGCCGACTGCTCAGGTAGAAACTAGTAATCTCTATCAGGTGTGTCGCAAGAGTGGAAACCCTACCTTTAAAGGGCCCGAGACTCTTGATACGGCATTGGATTCTTTACACAGAAAAATCACACACACCGACATAAACACTAAGGCTACAAGGAGGGGTCTATACCCCGCCCGACATAAGTAGACTGCGCGGCTAACTGATTGCAATCAAGTACGACATAAAGAAGAAGAACGGTTACGCCCCTTACGGAAGGCGCATGACAAGGACTCTGACAACGAACACCCCAGTTCCACATTAATCAAATGAATCAACAACCCTCATTTACTAACTCCGAGTAGTTTATGGTACGTAAATCCAGGACATTCCACTAAGTATGTCTTATCAATATCAATAGATTACACTAACCTTACAATAAGATAACCATATCA